>CM024961.1:28494151-28746119 GCA_014282245.1 Rhododendron simsii
TTGTATAAAAAATAAGGATTAGATGAAAATAACTTACCATTAAATCTTCCATAAGTTATTTTTCGAAATGAACCCGCTGCATTCTACCACAATTTTCATTTTCACTGCTCAGTTCTCTCGATTGTCGATCTTGATCCATGTTCAATTCCAATATTCGTATCTCTCCACCGTTTAAGCCCCTCCCTCTACACTATTTTGTTAATTTCTGAAAATATTTTTCAAGTGCCAACTAAACACCAGAAAATAAAGATTTGAAGTTTGTTTTCAGAAAAAAAGACATTTTACATCGAAACAAACGGAGCCTTAATTCCCTCTTATACATTTATCTTAGGTTTTCATGCTTTCGACTGACATTGCATTTGAATTTGTTTGTTTTGGTAGACATGGCGAAGAAACGATGTCGTACTTGGGACATGGAGAGCAGTTCCTATCCCAGTCAGTCGCATGATATTTCACATCCTACTCCTCCAGGCCGCCAAGAATTGCTTAGCCGTAAATAATTACTCATGGCAACGAAGAATTTCTCCTGGCTGCAAAAAATTATTCTTGACTGTATAGTTTTGCTTCTGACCTTGAAGAATCGCTCTTGGCTGCAAAGAATTGCTCTTTTTCTGCAAGGAATTACTTTTGCCCACATAGAATTGTTCCTAGCCATAGAATTACTCATGGCCGCAAAGAATTGTTCCTGGCCACGGAGAATTACTCCTAACCGCAAACAATTGCTCATGGCCGGAACGAATTGCCAATGGCCACGAAGAATTAATCTTTGCTACAATAGGGCTTGATACTGTGTAGTCAAATCTATTTTCATAAAAACAAATTTACTTTGAACATCTCTGATTATGAATTGTTAAGAATTCGATTCAGATAATCTTTGACATTCTTTATCTTCTTCACAAGCTCTACAACTTGAACGATTGCGATCGTAGAGATCAATCGAAACGAAATCACAATTTTACGAACTCACGTTGTAGATCCAATGATGCCCGCTTCCGAAGTCGTTTCACCAAACCTCGCAACAACTCCTCCCAGTCGTTGGCACAAAGGATTTGATAGAGTGTGGCCAAATCTATTTTAACAAAAACAAATTCACACTTATCATCTCCGATTATGTATCGATGAGTACTCAATTCAAAGGATATTTGACAGGGTTTATGTTATTGACAATCTTTGAAACATGAAGGGTTTTGATCATGATGATAAAACTGGAACGGGCTCACAATTTGACAAATTCATTTTTTCAAGTGACTTCGCAGGTTCAGATGAGAAGTCGTAACAAGTATGATTGACGTCGTTTTCAGGATACCTCCCATGTTCAAGGTGCGATCTTTAAATGGAACCCGATGCCGTTTAGAAAAAGCTCGCGTCTGTCATATGTGAGTCTCCAGTGAACGCCGGTACGTGCAAGTTGCAACTAACCCAAGACCGGTCGTCGTCCCTATTTCCCCAAAGTTTCTCTCTCTCTCTCTCTCTCTCTCTCTCTCTCTCTCTCTCTCTCTGTATACGTACTGTTTTTCACTAAATCTTTGTACACAAATGGCGTCAATCATCTTCAAACCGATTATGGCATCACATTTTCAGGTATGTAAAAGCTCAATTTTTATCCTAATTGTGTACGATTAAAATGAGGCTATCAACTTCATCATTTCATGTTACCCAATTTAATTCAGGTCTACCTTCTTTTTCTGTACTTGGATTTTTGGTTGTGGTTGGTTCTCTCACAACAGGGCTCGATATGATAGTGATATGAGCATAGTTGTTTAAAATTTACAATCCTGTAATTTGTATCGTCTCCTTCAAAAACTATAAGTATATGACCAGTATCCTTTTTTGTAGAAATTCTAAGATAAGATGGGGTATCTTGCAGTATAGATGTGTGTGTTAGGAAAAAGCTTTTAAAACCTCTTTAAAATGCTTTATTGGCTGAATTAACTGTAGAATAAGGAAAATTGGTTGAACATATGTGTAAATCCCATTCATTTTATTTCGTATGGAAATAAATAGGAGCTCGATAGTGATATGAGTGGAATTTCAATCAACCCGGTGCTAGAGGGGACATATCTTCTCTAAGAAGAGCGCTACATGCATGCCTCGATCAATAATTTCTCTCCATATCCCTATTTCTCTTATTATTGAAAGTAAGCTGAACTATGTGCAAAACCATGGTTTTGCTACATGGACATGTTAACAAGTATCCATTCACATGTAGTTCTAATACTATACCCATAGCGCAAGGAGGATATCTTTGAATGTTTTCGTTTTTTATCTTCGAAATAGAAAATACAGGATGTCGCGTGATGGGCTAAAGGGTCACCAATTTGATGGCCTTGGGGGAGAGTGCAGTGTAGTAGTCATAGAGAGAGAGAGAGAGAGAGAGAGAGAGAGAGAAAGAGAGAGGAAATGTGGAAATGTAAGGGAGATTTGATGTGAGATCTCAGGATCGGGCTTTGTTGTTTATTCATGGAATTTAAATTGATAATCTCTATATATTTTATACGGAAAAAGATTTAATGTCTCTTGCCCGAATATGGCTAGATGGAAATGAGACACTTTTCAACACAATTGTCAAGGGATGGCAATATGGCACTGGCACCTATCAACATGGCTAATGGCCATGCCTTAACACATGATCCACTTGTTGTGCTCGTAAGTCTTCGACCTTCTGCTTAAAGTTCTGTTTTCTGGGAAACCATTTTACTCGTGGAGGAAATATGTCAAGTGAATTACCTGGAATATATGCCATTTCCATCATGTATTCTACATAGATAGAATCCAATTTTGATTTCATCCAGGAAAAAGCCATGTTTGTTTTTTCCAAAGAAGTCTCAGTTTGAGCAGGCTCTTCTTTGAATTGTGGCTATAATGCTAAAACATGAAAGTACTAGGTATAGCGATCTAATAGGTTGAGACGTTGAGTGCCACTTTGTTTGCTTCTCTGCACTAAAACAGGTGAATGAGGGAAATGCAAGTGCAAGTGAGATTTTGGCTGGGGCTCTACAAGACAATGGCCGAGCTATCGTTATTGGGCACAAAACCATTGGGAAAGGAAAAATTCAGTACTACTAACCACTTCCAAAAGAGTTTGTACGCTCTACATAAGGCTCTTCCTGCTTGCACACGGTTTGAAGAACTAGGCAGGCAGTTTTACTCGCGCTTCTTTTGTTTTAGTTTTGGAGAAGCTAATAATCTTGACTCAAGCCATGCCAACACCACTTGCCTGGAGGAAAAGAAGTCATGACACTGCTCAAACCTGCAGCTTACGATACGACTAGAAGATAGCATTGGCCGTTGCTACAGCTCATGGGTGGATCGCTGATCACTTTGAAGAATTAACGCCAAATCTCCCTTGGCTTCTGTTGTCAAGAATGCACTTTTAGATACAGTTTAGCGTATTGGCATCCCTATTTCATCTAGGAAATGTGGAATCCAAAGGTGGCTCAGGAAGTAAGCACTGACAGTATCTCAAGAAATCCTCTTTGAGCTATGGGTCATGTAGATTGTCATATCCCCTTTTGCTTAAAGTCCAAAATATTGTGTCATGTAGATTGTCAACACTGGCAGTCCAAAACATTGTATCATGTATATTGTCATGTCTAGAGAAAGTAAATTGGGGTTTAGGACTTAAAATTAATCAAGTTCTATCTATGAGATTATTCTCGATTTGGGTTGTGCAAGATCTCATCACTAATAGACTTTCAGTCTAACCTACCAATATACTGCAATTCTGTCTTTAAAATCCCAGTTTCAGTGGCAAAAACAAAGCAGAAGTTAAGAGAGAATTTTTTGGGGTGATACGATGGAAAAGAAAAGGCTGTTAGTAAAATGGGACCAGGTCACAAGAAGCAAGAAGTTGGTGGTTTGGGAATCAAAGTTTCATTGAACATAACGAAGCTTTGCTATCAAAGTGGTGGTGGAGATTTAACAAAGAGAAAGAGTCTTCATGGGCTAGAGGGGCCTTGTTCATTATCATCAATACCTGTCACAGTTACAGCTTCAGTCATGTGGCAAGGTACTTGTGGGGAACCAAAATTCAGCTATGCAGATTATTCAACAAGGGTTTAGAGTTGAAGTCAATTCTGGTGATAAGACCCAAATTCTGGGAACATCATGGTTGGGGAAATTAGCCTTGAAACAGGAATTTGCGAGACTATTTTTATTGTCAACACAGAAGCAGTCTCTGGCTATGGATTTGGCTAGGAATACAAGTAATGGAAGGTGGAACCTGAATTTCATAAGAGCTCTATTTGTGTGGGATAGGCTGCATCAAAGACTCATTCATGTTGTCTTGGACCCCTCAAGGAATGACTCAATGCAATGGTTATGGAGCTCTGATCAAACTTTTTCTGTAAGGTCAGCTTATGCTAAATTGGAGGAACTTATTCAAACCCCAAATGATCCTTTGAATGTTGTGTGTCAAAATTTGTTCCCAACCGAAGTGGAAGTGTGCTAATGGCAAGCCCTACAATATAGTATTGGAACTAGGTCCGTCATGTAAGTTGAGGATTCTAGTCCAGAATGACAATAGAAAGGCATATGCTCATTATGTTCTGAAGAAGAGGAAACTCCAAAGCACCTTGTTATGCATTGTCAGTTTTGGTGTGCAATTATTCAATGGTGGAATCTAGAAAGGTCTTGTCCTGGTGACTTATTGAAGCTTATGGAATGGGGGTGAGCAAATAAGTTTAAAATATTGAAAAAACATGCCTGGGAGGCCTGTTTCTATGCAGCAATGTTGTCAATATGGAAGGCAAGAAATGGTTTGATTTTCAGAAAGAGAAGTCCAGAGGTAAAGGACATAATGGCTATAGTTAAGGTGAGAGTGGCTATATGAATCTGAGGTAAACATAACATCAAGGATTATAGAATTGAGGATTTCAAGAGATGTTTGGAGGGTATTAGAAAGGTAAAATTTAGGAGTTTGTGTCCGCTTGTTTTCTCTGGGTATAATGTTTTGGTGAAAGTTGGTCAGGTGCTGCTGCTGTGGTTTGTTTCAAAGATGTATGTTGAGAAATGGTGTTTGGGAGAATTTTGTTAGAAGGTTGGTCAAGTACTGCTGCAATATTTACTGCTGTCAAATATGTTTGCTGCTGTTATTCAAAGGGGAAAATCTTGGAAAGCAGCTTCATTCTGGGGTCCAATTTTGGCTGATCGTAGGGCTGCTGCTAGAGATGATGTTGTATTCTGTTGTTGCTGCATATTCCTCATGGGTCATTTGATGATCCAGAAGCTTCGCCTTTGGTTTTTGGTTTTTGGTTTTGTTTTAGGCTAATTTGTTGGGTTCTGTTTCACATTGAGGTTGAGGCTAGCCATTCTGTGATCGTGGCTTTGTTTGGCTGTCTTTTCTCTGTCTTGGTTTAGGCTTTGGTTGGTGTCTTGCCAACTTAGCTTTTATCTTGCGGGGGCGTTGGCGGCAAGTGATTGTCGGGTGCGTGGGTGTCAGAAAAAGTACAAAAACTAAGTCAAGACAAACCAATGTCACATAAAAATTTGACGTAAAACTAACAAACGCAAAAAAATTTGAATAAAAGACAAAATCAATAAATTGTGGTCCATAACTTACTCATTAGTGTGAACAGCTCAAAATCAATTTCAACAAACATTTGAGTAGAATAGAGCTGGAAATCAGCCAGGGTTTGAGGTACAAGTTTTTGGATAGACCAAGGTAAGAGGCCAATCAGAGCACAGTTGAAGTCAGGCCAATTGAGGCCCTGCCTTTTTTGATAAACAAAAAAGGGTAGGAGGGGGCGACCGGCGTAGCAACCCCCCTTGGGCGTGACCATAGAGGCTCCCAACCCGCTGTGGAATGTTCGGTTCAAGCCATAGCTACTATCCGTGAGGACAAGCCGTCACCACAGCACCACCTAGGTGCACAGCTGGCATAGGGCCCTCCATACGTCCCTCCAGCGCATATAAGTTTTTTTGTCACTGGAGGGGCTCGAACTCGAGTGCACATGGAGGGAAAGGCACTCAAGCCCCATCACCCAGGCCAGCTAATGTGTTGTTTTCACTAGAATTGTCCAGTCAACTCTTTTGACTTGACTCTTTCATGGCTTTTCTCGAACTTTTATTTGTTGTGGAACTTTTCATTTCCCCTTTCATTTGCTTTGTGTTTTTTGACCAAACAAAGAGCAACTATTGATGATTGGTAATTTTTGAATTGAGGTGCTTGTCTCGATGGAAGGAATTGAAAAGGTACAAAAATCTAAATCGAAGTTGAAAAAACTTTCGATAAGAAGACTACCCTAAAGACAGCAAAAAACTAACTTCACCAATTTTTTTTTTTTTTTTTTGCATTTGTGAACTTTTTGAGACTTTCAGTAATAGTTTTTATCTTTTAAAATTCTGTTCTTCAATATGAATGAAAAATACGTAACGTGAATATAGTAATATCGAATAATTTGTCTTAACGCGCCTGAAAATTTGAACTTTAAAACACTCTTCATCTCTATGTATTGCTTCCATCTTTGTGCAGAAACATTTTTTCCTTGTTGGGAATTTGAAGAACAACTTATGGAAAACAGGTTATCTTGGGAAACTTTGCTGTGAAAATAGTTTCTAGTACTGTTCCTTTTACCTCGTATATTTCCTCCAATTGTCCTATGAAATTTACACTGAGAATTTTGAAAAGCGTTTTCCCAATCAACATCAATAGATGTTAGGCGAGATTGGCGTTCACACATGTTTTTTTCCAAAGGCTTTCAAATCAATGGATTTTCCACACATTTTCAAACATGCATGTGATGTAATTGGAGTCCTGCTACGAGCAGGGACAATCCGCAGGGATAACGCGTTTGGCCTCATTTCAGATCCCGAAAAAATCTAGAAAAATATTCATAAATTTTTGAATATTATTTTATGGGGCCCTGTGAAAAATCAGCTCCAACGGATATCGGTAAGTATTACTTTTGGATAAGTGGGGGCGAATTGACATCCAAAAGTAATACTTACCGATATCCGTTGGAGCTGATTTTTCACAGGGCCCCATAAAATAATATTCAAAAATTTATGGATATTTTTCTAGATTTTTTCGGGATCCAAAATGGGGCCAAACGCGTTGTCTCTGCGGATTGTCCATGCTCTTAGAATTTTCGAATTGGAAATGAGTAGTAGTAGAAAATGCATGGGTAGAGCTTTTGTAGGGAAAAATACTCCCTCTACCGAAAATTTCAGTGCGGAGCGGGTACCATGTAGTGCCTGTTCGCGCATCTAAGCAATTCATTTCATTTTTTAATGGCCCAGATTTGGAAAGAGAAAGTGTTGGATAAGAGAAGAGAGAGGGTTTCAATCTGAGCCGTCTAAAAGTGTATCGAATGGCTTGAATACGCCGAACGAATATCATGTGGGATATACCAAAAATCTCCCACTTTGGTCATGCTATGCAGCCGCCCATGCAAGTACTAATCACAAGGAAGCTGGTGACTTTGACTTGTTAATTTATTTGAGCCACATATAGAGTGCTAGAGCTACCTAAGCTTATCTTCTAGAAACATGTGGTATATAAGAGTTTCAGAAAGTCTACGTCCACCACTCCATATTTATTGATTGCTCCCCTCACTACTGTTTATCTCACCATCTGAAAGAGTTTTTTTTAAATTCAGATCATTGATTATCGGAACGGACGGTAATATATTGAGCAATGAAACAGAGTGACGAGCATAGTACCACTGGGAGAGTTCTTTGTCCTTAGTTTACAATTTTATTCCCATTGGCTTGACCGTCCCCATGCACATGGTGAAAGGAGCTGGCAGCCACTGAACCTTTACATTTCCCAGTTTTTAATACCAAAATCTCTTCTCCTTTTTTTTTTTTGTTTTTTTACCAATTTTTAGTAATATCCACTCAGAGGGCGTTCCGGTTTCTTAAAAAAAGAACTTTTAAAAAATGAAGGTAATTTCAATCTCAAAAATCATGTATTTACGCAAATAATTTTTCTACCAATATAGATCTTGTTTGATAGATTTTATTGAGATCTTTTATACGGTGAAAAAAAATTCTAAAATTATTTTTCATTTTCATTATATTTAAATTTGAAAATTGAAAAAAAAGAACTTTTTAAAAAACAACCTTTCCAGGAACACCCCTCAATACTGTCGCTCAGATTCATGCCATAATAGTGGAAAAGACGACATATTAAATGTTGTCCTACTTTTCGTTAATAAAGTATTGAATTGATTCAAATCATATCTGTCCGATGTTATATGGAAAACTTGAATTACCGGAATTAGATTCAGCAAACTAAAATAAGTACTTACGATGTATTGAGAGAAATTAATCGGTCTAGTAGAGCAAAATATAAGTACATAAAAAATAAAATTTTTAGTAAAACGGGGATCTTATCGTGTTAAAAAAAGCACCGTATTCCGCGTAGCACATGGGATCCAAAATACAATATTTTTCCTGTGTTACTTTTTCTGTAAGATTAGAATTTTCGCAAACGCTAAAAGTGTTTGCACGCCAAACCCCCTGGGGTTCGGATAGAATCCGGCATTCGAGTGATGATGTCTTGTCGCAAGTCTATAAATTCCCTATGAAAATTCAAAGTCACCCTTTAAAATCAAAGCCAGAGGGCCGTTCATACTAGTATTATTAGTGTACTACACCAATCATGGCTGACTTGTTCATCAAAAGTCATGTTCACATTTGTGAATCCTTTTGACTGGTATTATTATTATTATTATATTCTTCTCCCCCGAGCAACCTATACACACATGTTGTGTATATATATGTTTGTTGTCCCTAAGGTGTCATTTGCAAGCTGTCCTACTCGTTCTTGGAGAGTACTCACCTTGAGTAGAAATTTTCCTTTTTTTTTCACATTCTTCTCTGAAGAAAACACAGAGAACAATTGTCTCCTCTGCCTTTTAATTCCAAATTGTGCTGCACAAAACAATGGAATCCAAAGGCACCAAAATGCAAGGGATGGAAGAAAAGTTACCCCCATGGAGAGGCCAAATCAAGGAAAAGATGTTTCGAGTCTTGATGAAGAAGGCGAAGATGGCGGCGGCATCGCTGGTGGGACTGGGAAGAAAGAGAGACAAAGCATCGAAATAAGCTGACTTATGTACTCCCTTAATACTATGTGATAGAAGGGGGAGATTTTAGTGATTCTCCTTTTCGTTGTCATATTATCGTCCGTTCGGTAGGTGGGGGGAGGGGAGGGGGGAAGTAGTCGTTGGGACTTGAACCGTTGATCTGATGAGTCGCGGTTCACTTGCCCGGTTATCTGCTTGTTGTTGGTGTATGTAAAATTGAGGATGCGTGACAGCTAGCTATTATGGTACCGTACTTATATGTGTGTGGGTTATAAGGATCGTAAATTGGTGGAGAGTCTCGCATATTTTAGAGCATAACCCACTTATAATCCCGTGTCATGATATATATGTGTACTAGTATTTCTTTTCCAAGTCTATTTTATATATCCATTTGGAACTTTTGGATGGTGACTATTTCATAATGGATTCCAACTTTGATGTGATTCCATTTTTTTGTACAGCTTCTAACTGTTTGCTTCTTTATCGTACTCTTAATTAATCAATACTCGCATTATCTTCTTTTTCATAGGATTCTACGAGGTTAGCAATTTCAAGTAAACTTGACCTTTAATAAAGATGTAATAGTGTTCAACGAATTTAAAAATTGAACAATTTAGATCAGGATGATATAAGATAGAACCGTTCTACACACACAGCAATCTGTGCACAGATTGTGCACAGATTTTGTTGTGGGGCCCACCACGGGTCCCACACAAATCATCCGAGCCGTTCATTAAATGTAAAACATTTTTTCAAGGGCCTCCGTAAAAAATAATCTCAATCCAATACCTATAAATGTTTCATCCAAACATCTAACTTTTCATTCAGATTTCCGAATAATGAAAAGTTATATGGTTGGATCGAATAGCTATAGGTATCGGATTGAACTTATTTTTTACGAGGACCCTTGAAAAAATGTTTTACATTTAATGAACGGATCGGATGATTTGTGTGGGACCCGTGGTGGGCCCCACAATAAAGTGCACAGATCTGCTGTGTGGGTAGACTTTCTGTATAAGATATTGGTAGAGCTCATCGAGGTGCACTGCACTCTCGCAGCGAACAGATGTCCTTAGAGACTCTTGTTCTACAAGCATTGGATTTATACTAATTTTGGAGGAGATAATTAACCAATGTGGGACAAATCCCTACACTCTCCCGCACGTGCAAAGGTCAACAAAGGATTCGGAACACACGAATCACAATGAAACAAAGTGCACTATGGCACAACAAAGGAGAAAAACCTCTGAAAGTTTAGCTCTGATACTATATTAAAGTATCTAACTCTAAATCAATTAGCAAATAGTAGAGAGGCCGCCCAGACTCATATACTAGTTTTGGAGGAGATAATTAACCGATATGCGACAAATCCCAACACTCTATCTATCTCTCTTCACTTATTACTCTCAAAAACCTCTTCCAAAAATCCAGACCCAAAAAGGGATTTCTATGTGCAAGAATGAAGAAAAGTAGTAGTACTAGCTAGGTAGAAGGCAGTTCCAACTTGTTTTCTTTAGTCATTTTCAAGCTCGTAAAGTTTATTGGCTTTCACATTTTTAAGCTAAAAATTCAACAACTCCAAATTGAAGAAATTGACCTGATAGATGAAGCCTTGAATCAGCTTTTCAATTTAAATTAATGCTTCGACTTTTTCGTGTGGAGATTTTGTGAACATCAACTTCTCCTCCCTCATTATTTGAGCATGCAATGCTACTGATACCACGGAGGAAGGCGCACATTTTGGGACGCAAATGCTTTCGGAATCATTTGATGCACATGGGTCTCACACGGTAAATGTGGATTCGGAGTTCACAAAATTGATCGATTTTGCATACATATGTGTTCGGATCTGTGCGTCTTTGTCTGTGTCTATATCGTATTCGTTACTACTCAGTATCACTTTTGTTCTTGGCAGAAGAGGACGTTCTGGATCAACTGATTTTTCTTTGCATTAAAATGATCAGGACTAATCATAAAAAAGAGCTTTTCGAATTCTCTTATTTTTCTCCTGTATCTACCATAATATAGTCCCCATTTTGCAACCCTCAAGTCCCAGCTCGCCCTTCCTTTGTTCTTCTTAATTTTCAGTGGCTTACTTTCAAATTCCTTTCTTTACCTTCTTTTTCAAGGGGAATTCATAGTAATTTTCCTTTGAAATTCAAAGGCAATGGGGAGGAAACCCTCCAGCTCCAAGCCTACAAATAAAGAGAACCACGTTTCCCCCATAAAAGACAGGTCATGTCAACAAAACTCAGTTGCAACTTTTTCTCTGCAGCCACAGCCACAGCCACAGCCACAGCCATGTGGACTTCATTGATTAGTAAGCTTTAGAGTATCCACAATGGCATAATTAAAAGTGATAGGTTTTTAAAATTAAAATATTGGTGCAAAATATGGCTCATAATGCTATAATCAAATTTAGCAACTTTCTTATAAATAATCAAATTTTGGACTTTAGATAACCAAAACTAACAACCTTTTGCCAATAACCAAATTTAATAAATCTCACATTCTCAATCAAATACACACATCATTACAAAATAAATGTTCTCTCTCTTCCATTCCCCCCCCCCCTCTTTTTCTTTTTCAACAATGTTTTCAAAAAAACATATTTTACTATTTTTTTAAAATTATTTTTAAAAAACTGTTTTCCCCCAAAATTTGTTTTTTAACTGTTTTTTAAAAAAATATTTTATACAAAAAAAATTGTTCTTTCTTTAAAAAATTGTTTTGTATAAGAAAATGTTCTTTCTCAAAATCTTTTCTTATATAAAAACTATTTTTTAAAAAACCGTAGTTACACAAAAGCTGTTTTCTTAACACTGTTTTTTTTTTTTTGAAGTTTTGAAAAAAAGTTGAAAAATTATTTTCTATTTTAAATAGTTTTTATTAGTCTCAAAATTATTTTAGGAAAGACTATTTCCTATGTTCTCAGTTTTTGAAAAAGTGATGTGAAAAATTTTGGTTATTTAATTTTGATTATGCCATTGTGGATTTCTACATTGTTAATCTTAGCAATCTCTTAAATGGATAATCAAAAGCTGATGTGGCAACTTTTAGTTATCCATTTTTGATTATATAGCATTGTAGATACCCTTAAGCCCTTACCAGAAACTTTCTTGAAAATAAACAGCTTATTTTATATTTTTAAATTCAAAAATAATATAAATAAAAAATAATTTTTTTTGCATCGTATAAAAGATCTTTCAAATAATATCTATATTACATATTTTTAGATTTCAATAAGCCTATAATTTTTGAGCTTGAAATTATCTTTTTTTTAAAAAAAGAATTTTTTTTTTGTTCTGAAACGGGGCCTAGTGGAACTGAAAAAAGGCTTCGGCTCCCTTCCCAACCATATGTACTATGGCTAAGTTCCGCCAAGAGCTTCCTGGGATTTTTGGGTTGTTCTTATTTTATCTTTATTCAATTTTATTTTTTTTTTCATTTTTTGGTTTAGCGAATAAATATTTTGAATTATTGATTCGCCTTGTTAAGACAAATTGGAAAAGTAAAAAATTAAACTTTTACCATAATATTTTTTAAAATATTCAAGAAAAAGCCCAAAAAGTCGCCAACAAGAAAATTAGACTTCCACATTTATTGATTGCTCCCCTCACTGCTGTCAATCTCACCGACTGAAAGGGTTTTTTTCAAATTCGGATCATTGATTGTCGAGATGGACGGTGATACGTTGAGAGATGAAACAGAGTGGCGAGCGTAGTACCACTGGTAGAGTTCTTTGTCCTTAGTTTACAATTTTATTTCCATTGGCTTGACCTTCCCCATGCACATGGTGAAAGGAACTAGCAGCCACTGATGAACATTTCCCAGTTTTTAATACCAAAATCTCTTCTTCCCATTTTTTTTTTTTTACCAATTTTTAGTACTATCCACTCAATACTGTCGCTCAGATTCATGTCATAATAGTGGAAAAGACGACATATTAAAAACGTTATGTTGTCCTACTTTTCGTTAATAAAGTATTGCAATTGATTCAAATCATATCTGTCCGATGTTGCAAGGAAAACTTGAATTATTGGAATTAGGCTCAATTAACTAAAATAAGTACTTATGATGTATTGTGAGAGAATGATCGGTCTAGTAAAGTAAAAAATAAGTACATAAAAAATAAAAACTTTAGTTAGACGGGGGCCTTATCCTGTTAAAAAAAGTACCGTATTCTGCATAGTGCATGGGGTCCAAAATACAATGCACTTCCTATGTTACTTTTTATGTAAGACTAGGATTTTCGTAAACTCTAATAGCGTTTACACGCATGTATTGAAATATATTTAGTTTATTCTCTCATGGAGTAAAATCACTTATTACCTTTCTCAACCTCACCTCGCCAGACCCCTGGGGTACCGATAGAATCCGGCATTCGAGTGATGATGTCTTGTTGCAAATCTATAAAATTCCCATGAAAATTCAAAGTCACCCTCTTGTTGCAAATCTATAAAATTCCCATGAAAATTCAAAGTCACCCTTTAAAATCAAAGCCAGAGTGCCGTTCATACTAGTATTAGTGTACTACACCAATCATGGCTGACTTGTTCACCTAAAGTCATGTTCACATTTGTGAATCCTTTTGACTGGTATTATTGTTATTGTTGTTATTATTATTATTATTATTATTATTATTATTATTATTATTATTCTCCTCCAAGCAACCTTACACACATGTGGTGTATATATATGTGTGTGTTGGCCCTAGGTGTCATTTGCAAGCTGTCCTACTCGTTCTTGGAGAGTACTCACCTTGAGTAGAAATTTCCCTTTTTTTTTTTCACATTCTTCTCTGAAGAAAACACAGAGAACAATTGTCTCCTCTGCTTTTTAATTCCAAATTGTGCTGCAAAAAACAATGGAATCCAAAGGCACCAAAATGCAAGGGATGAAAGAAAAGTTAAGCCCATGGAGAGGCCAAATCAAGGACAAGATGTTTCGAGTCTTGATGAAGAAGGCGAAGATGGCGGCGGCATCGCTGGTGGGACTGGGAAGAAAGAGAGACAAAGCATCGAAATAAGCTGACTTACGTACTCCCTTATACTATTTGATAGAAGGGGGAAATTTTAATTATCCTTTTTCGTTGGCATATTATCGTCCATTCGGTAGGTGGGGGGAGGGTGGGGGAAGTAGTCGTCGGGACTTGAACCGTTGATCTGATGAGTCGCGGTTCACTTGCCCGGCTATCTGCTTGTTGTTGGTGTATGTAAAATTGAGGATGCGTGACAGCTAGCTATTATGGTACCGTACTTATATGTGTGTACGTGGGTTATAAGGATCGCAAATTGGTGGAGAGTCTCGCATATTTTGAAGCCTAACCCACTTATTATCCCGTGTCATGATATATATGTGTACTAGTATTTCTTTTCCAAGTCTATTTTATATATCCATTTGGAACTTTTGGATGGTGACTTTTTCATAATGGATTCCAACTTTGATGTGATTCCATTTTTTTGTGCAGCTTCTAGATGTTTGCTTCTTTATCGTACTCTTAATTAATCAATAATCGCATTATCGGTTAGCAATTTCAAGTAAACTTGACCTTTAATAAAGATGTACTAGTGTTCAACGAATTTAAAAATTGAACAATTTAGATCAGGATGATATAAGATATTGGTAGAGCTCATCGAGGTGCACTGCACTCTCGTAGCGAACGGATGTCCTCAGAGACTCTTGTTCTACAAGCATTGGATTTATACTAGTTTTGGAGGAGATAGTTAACCAATGTGGGACAAATCCCAACACTCTCCCGCACGTGCAAAGGTCAACAAAGGATCCGGAACACATGGATCACAATGAAACAAAGTGCAAATGTGGCACAAACAACGGAGAAAAACTTCTGAAAGTTTAGCTCTGATACTATGTTAAAGCATCTAACTCCAAACTAATTAGCAAATAGTAGAGAAGCCGCCTAGGCTCATATACTAGTTTTGGAGAAGATAATTAACCAATGTGAGACAAATCCCAACACTCTATCTATCTCTCTTCATTTATTACTCTTAAAAACCTCTTCCAAAACCCAGACCCAAAAAGGGATTTCTATGTGCAAGAATGAAGAAAAGTAGTAGTACTAGCTAGGTTACAGGTAGAAGGCAGTTCCAACTTGTTTTCTTTGGTCATTTTCATGCTCGTAAAGTGTATTGGCTTTTACATTTTTAAGCTAAAAATTCAACAACTCCAAATTGAAGAAATTGACCTGATAGATGAAGCCTTGAATCAGCTTTTCAATTTAAATTAATGCTTGGACTTTTTAGTGTGGAGATTTTGTGAACATCAACTTCTCCTCCCTCATTATTTGAGCATGCAATGCTACTGATACCACGGAGGAAGGCGCACATTTTGGGACGCAAATGCTTTCGGAATCATTTGATGCACATGGGTCTCACACAGTAAATGTGGATTCGGAGCTCACAAAATTGATCGATTTTGCATACATATGTGTTCGGATCTGTGCATCTTTGTCTGTGTCTATATCGTATTCGTTACTACTCAGTATCACTTTTGTTCTTGGTAGAAGAGGACGTTCTGGATCAACTGATTTTTCTTTGCATTAAAATGATCAGGGCTAATCATAAAAAAGAGTTTTTCGAATTCTCTTATTTTTCTCCTGTATCTACCATAATATAGTCCCCATTTTGTAACCCTCAAGTCCCAGCTCGCCCTTCCTTTGTTCTTCTTAATTTTCAGTGGCTTACTTTCAAATTCCTTTCTTTACCTTCCTTTTCAAGGGGAATTCATAGTAATTTTCCTTTGAAATTCAAAGGCAATGGGGAGGAAACCCTCCAGCTCCAAGCCTACAAATAAAGAGAAGCACGTTTCCCCCCTAAAAGAGAGGTCATGTCAAGAAAACTCAGTTGCAACCTTTTCTCCGCAGCCACAGCCATGTGGACTTCATTGATTAGTAAGCGTTAGGCCCGTCCCAAAAAATTTCTTAAAAAATAAACAATTTATTTTATATTTTTAAAATTTGAAAATAATATAAATAAAAAATAATTTTTTAATTTATTTTGCATCATATAAAAGATTTTTCAAACAATATTCATATTGCATATTTTTAGATTTCAATAAGCTTATAATTTTTGAGATTGAAATTGTCTTCTTAAAAAAAAGACTTTTTTTCTTTTGTTCTGAAACGGAGCCTAGTGGCACTGAAAAAAGGCTTCGGCTCCCTTCCCCTACTATATGTACTATGGCTAAGTTCTGCCAAGAGCTTCCTGGGATTTTTGGGTTTTTCTTGTTTTATCTTTATTCAATTTTATTTTTTTTGCATTTTTTGGTTTAGCGAATAAATTTTTTGAATTATTGATTCGCCTTGTTAAGACAAATTGGAAAAGTAAAAAATTAGACTTTTACCCTAATATTTTTGAAAATATTCAAGAAAAAGCCCAAAAAGTTGCCAACAAAAAAAAAGTTCAAAAATCTTAGCTTAACCTATGTGTGCTCGACCAATCTCCTCTCTGGAGACCTCTGATCATCAACCCAATTAAAAAAAAAAATCCAAATGTGTGGACTAATATGGCTATACAGAAAAATAATCCACGTACATGTCAAAAACATAAATTATTAGGGGTGTTTCAGTTAATAAAAAATTTGTAGATTTTTATTTGTGGTTGAGAAGTTGTTAGGTGTTTCCAGTAGTGAATAAATTGTTAAGAAATATCAAGTTGTTTCTGATGATAAATAAGTTATTGATGAGTTTGTGAGTAGAGTTACTGTAGCAATTTTTTTTTTTTTGTTGACAGATTTTTTGTTCGTGGAAACGAAATGATAAAATGCTAAAAAAATTTTGTTAGTGCAAACGAGATAGTAAAATGCGTTAAGTTTTCTTTTGATTTCTTGCCAACCTTGATTCCTTTTGGGCTTGAGACGCCTATGAATGTCGGGGGTTAGGATTGCAATTTGCAACCTCATTGGGATGCTTTTTTAATCTTTCGTATCCGTTACTTTTGATTAAAAATAAAAATAAAAACTTTCGCCGGTAAAAAAAAATACATTAAATTTTTAGTATTTTTGTTATTGAAAAGTTGAAAACACCTCCTAAGAACGTAAGAAAAGCCCGACCTGCGCAAAAGCATGGGCCATCCACGTCGATGAGTGATTGGGCTAAAAGTCTTAAGGACCGGACCTGCTAGAAATAAAGCCCGCTGGAACCTGGCAGGCTTGGCATGTGGGCTGGGGTGGACTTGTATCAAGGGGAAAATGAATATAGTAAATGGAAACCCACAAATATCACATGCACTTGACAAAATGCGAGAATGGTTGTTTTTGGAGAAAATGATGGCGCAGGAGGTGTTTTTGATAATTAATACCTGTCAATAACAAGCTGAGAATATCTGTTAATACTGAAAATGTCTTTGACGGGTATTAATTATCAAAACACGTCTTTAGCCGTCATTTTCCTTTTTTTGTTTGTTGTGATACGGGACACAGTGTCCACATCCGATTATATTTGTGTGTCGGGACCGAAACTAAAGTTTCATTTCATACCGGAGGTACGAGTGTCTACGGGATTGTGATTTCTAATAGCAATTCTAGATAGAAACACAACTTGCAAATATAATTCCCGACACAATTGCATCCAAAGTTATTCGATACATGTGAATTCAATTTTATTAAATGATTGCGGAAACAGCTATGTTCGAGTTTGAGTTTTAAAGTTGTATTACACTTTTTGAATGGAAATTGGTTTTCACACCGTCCTTTTGTTCAAGTGCGCTCCAGTCTATCATACATGTAGAATTATAAAACTACCCTTCATACATATTTCCCGTCACACATTAAAAGAGTAATCATGTAATTCTACATCACTACAAAAACAAAACAAAAAAAAAAGAGTGCATTTAAAGGGGATGTGACAATCAATTTTCTTTTGAATTTTTAATCTACTGTGTTTTTTTTGCCAATATTGTATACATTAGAGGAGGTACTAAAAGTTAGTAAGTTTAATCTATAAGAGTTTCAGAGGTTATTTATAGCTCTGAGTCCCAACCAACCGCCCCTTATGGGACCTAACACAAGCCTCCACTAAAAAATGCGGTGGGTGATGCCAACTAAGCTATTGTTTGGCCAAATAGCTTATTTTCTTGGTTATTATTCAAAAAATATTTGCATTTGATAATTTTTCGTTAATTTTTTTTAAATTATTGCTTTGTCATAACGAGATAAATTTTAAAAGTAAAAACTTACCATCAAAATCTTTTTTTTAAAAAGACAGAAAAATAACTTATTAGCTTAATTTTATCTTTATAAAAAAAAAATAGATGTCGGTAATAATTTTTAGTTTTTAAAATTTTCTTATTATGAAAAAATAAAAATCTAACAAATGCACAAATTTAAATAAAGACAAGAAAAATACTCATTTGGCCAAGCTCATTGGCTTTAAATTAAATTCTAATCTAATGACACCCAATCGTACACTTTTCTCTCTCTCTCCCTCTCTCTCTCGCTCTCTCTCTAATATCGCTCATTCCAAAACGCAAGGGGAAGGAAAGTATCGAGAACTGCAGAACGGCATCATACTCCCCAGTTGAGGAGAGCGAGCGCTTTGTGAGCTTGGGAACACAGAAGCAACATCAAAATGGACGATTACACTCGCGAGATGATGGACCTGAAGACCCTCGTCACTCGAACCCTAGAAAAGAAAGGCGTCCTCGCTAAGATCCGAGTACCTCTCTCTCGCTCTCGCTCCATTTCCCTTCAATTATGTCGAGTTTCTACAATGAGGCTCAATGGGTTGATAAATCAGGCGTTGATGAAACCTTATCTGTGTTTGTATTTACTTGGAACATCATTTCATTTGTTTGATTGCTGTTGCCGGCCATTTAGGGTTCACTCTGTATCTTTTTTTAAATTTCTAGTCTTTTCAAAGATTTGATTTCGGTAGAAAAAGGTTCGATTTTGCTACTTTTAAGAGCGATAGGAAGAGTTAATTGCTCCAATTTTTTGCCAAAAAAAAGAAAGAAACAAGATCTTTTTTTTTTCCCACGAGGCGTTTACAACCCAGTATGATGTGATGATGAACGAATTGTTGTCAATAAAATGGGAAGAGAGAGAATGTTAAAACGTCTCCCTTTTTTTGAATTTCAAGGGGTAAATTGGCGTTTTTTGGTGCACCGGCTTTGATTCATTGGAGTTTTCAGATGGGACATTTGCGTTAGTGGGTGCGGAAAACGTGATATGTCAAACACAATTAGGACACAAAGTTATGATGCTCAGAATCAAGAGAAAGTTATGGAAAGAGTTTGATTGTTGGGATGGTGTCGGATCCTCCTAGAAGCAATCCACCATAAACAGGAGTTTTTGGCTTTGCTGCCTTAAATGTATATCGGCTTCTGTACGCACGTGTAATGTCAGCCTTGTAGAACTTTAAACCAAAAGTCTTCTTAGCTTGATTGTTATGCTTATCACTTGACATGATAACCTAACCTTTTATCAATCTGTTAGATACCAAGTAATTATATTGTTCACATGTTCCTTGTAAATTTATTGGGGAAAATATGTCAATTCATATTTGGTTGGCATGTAATATGTATAGGCTGAACTTAGAGCTGGTGTATTCGAGGCAATTGAAGAGGAAGACAGGGCAATAGAAAAGGAAGAAGGTTTACCTCCTGCTCTATTGGGTAGCTGCAATGACCGTGCAAAACAACTTCACGCTTCTCCGTCAGGTTCGCCGTCTTCTATTCTTCCTTCTCACGACTTTGAATCTGTTGGATGTTGATGTTTATGAGGTAGTTCTCCACAACCATGTTTGTTTTACGGTTTCCCAATTTAGTTCTCACATGCTTCTGACAAGTCAAATACTGTTTGACCCAATTCCCAGCAGACTGTTGATGTCTATAAAGTGTAATACGCTGAATTTTATGAGATTTCTGGTCCTGGGCTGAAACTAAGTAGGATGCTTGAAGTCTTCCTTTAGTTATGCTCCATACATAATTTGGGAGTTGTTGATGCTCATCAGTCCACCTTTGGACTTTACAACTTTGGAAGAGTCAATGCATTATAGTGTCAAACTATATGACCAGAGGTTGTTGTTGCGTACTGAACCTTAATAAACTGTTAAATTAGCTCTTATCTTGTTATTTGTACTATCGTGTCCAGAATACGAGTCAGAGGTGGATTCAGTTTACGGGAAGTATGGTCATGCAATGAATGTGGTGGCATGACTTTCACTCAACCCTCATCCACATGACTGATTCATGCTAGTTACGAATAGGGGTGTAAATGAGCCGAGCCGAGCCGAGCTTCGGCGAGCTCGAGCTCAGCTCGAGCCTTAACCAGCCGAGCCCTTAACAAGCCGAGCTTAGTCATTTACTAAACAAGCCTCTTTAATCGAGCCAAGCCTCCCTTAACGAGCCAAGCTTTTGTTGAACGAGCCGAGTAAACGAGCCGAATACTCGAGCTCGACGTCGGCTCGTTTAATAAACGAGCCGAGTCTTAACAAGCTGAGCCGAGCCGAGCTCGCGAGCTACTCTGTTCATTTACAGCCCTAGTTACGGAAGGGAGAATTCGTTTTGATCAAGTTCTTGTTGGGCAATACTCATGCTCACGCATACACGCTCATATCACTTGAACCCTAGTCCTCTCCTTGGGAGTTGGCGTTGTACAAATGTGTAAATGACAATAAATGGTTGTGTTTTAGGATTGATTTCTCAACTGAAGTCCAATATTGTCCCAACATTAGCTCGGCATAACTAAACACTTAAATTCCGTTGCAACTGAATGGGGAGTCAATAATCCTCACCTCGAAAGAATTATCCCTGTACATACATTTGAGTGTTCATATAGATACTTCACTTGGTTTACGCTTTGCAGCAACATAGTGATTGTCTGAACTTCAACCTATTCAGGATATGAACAGTTAAAATTTAAAATTGATGGGTGGAAGGAATTCAGGATTATTGTCTACTGTCTTTCCGTTTCCCTATCCTTGTACTCAGAACTGGAGGAATGTATGAGCTTGCCTCCCTGCCTACCAACCCGAATAAAATAGACTTTCTAGTTTCTACAATGGCAAAACAATGCAAACCCACACCACATACTAAGTTTCTTCAACACCAATATAATTTGTTCACATGTGCCATATGTGTTTACGGGGAAGTTTGGCAATTATAAACTATTGAGCAGGTGTTTACTTGTTGGTTCACTAGTGATGTATCTTAATTAGTTCACATGTGTTTACTTGTGAATTTTAATATGCGAGGCTTAGCTGTGAGTATATTATGACTTACATTTCTTGTCCTGCACTTTTATCTGCTAAATGCAGGAAGGCTGCTTACTGCATTGATATGTGAATACTTGGATTGGGCACAACTAAGCCACACTCTAAAAGTTTATCAGCCTGAATGTAACTTGGTAATTTCGTACTCTCCTGTGCTATTTTGGACAATGATCCTTTTATATATTCTAGTCACCTTTTTATATATTCTAGTCACCTTTTTATATTCCTTGTAATGGGATTGTGTAATGCTGTACTTTTAATTGCAGCAAAAGGATTCATGGAAGACCGAGTTAAAAGAATTTAGTAGCAAGAATGGCTATGATCTTAACAGGAATGGTGATAGTGCTCCTTTGCTTTTGGATGTTCTTGAAGGATTCTTGAAGTATGAGGTGGGTTACTTACTCATAATAGTGTTTTGTGTTAGTCTGTGGAAACCGTCTGTTGTACAGTGTTGGCCCATTCATCTTCCAATTTTTGTGAAGGCTCATCAAGAGAAAATGCTTGCTCTTGGGTATATACTAGCTTTTGAGATTCACTACTTCCCAATTCTTATTTTAACTTTTATTTAATTTACATTCCATACATTTATTTTGCACCCTGCATTGCTACCTCTTGAATCTTGATTCTAGAACCTCTCTCCAATTATTTAGTTTCAAGTATATTGATTGAGACAATGTTATCAGCACTATGAGATTTCTCAATATTATGGTTGCAGAAAACATCTTTTCCTTCTCAATCATCAAAAGATGCCGAGCATGGAGTTGCTAGGAAAAAAATGGTTACATAGTGGAAAGACGGAATATAATTCACAAATACTTGGTAATAGGAACGAATAGTGTGGTGCGGACTTAGTGTTTTTGCTATCGTGTAGTGATTCTAAGTCAGTTGGCAGCTCAACGCAGGGTTGAGGGAGGTGGCTGGTGCATGAGAAGAAAAGTATTTGGTCTCATTCAGCAGGAGATATAACTTGCAGATGTAAAATGCTGGAAAGGTGCAAGTTTGTATACAATTCAGCTGGAGTAGACTTTAATCTGTTTGGTAGTGGTTGGAGGCTGAACGTTAGGTCTGTACCTGTTACCCTTTCTCAGTGCCGTGCATTGGTCCAGAGACTCGAGAGTCCAGACTGCCCTTGGGTGATAGGTTTTCTGTATGTTATGTTTCCAAATGGATCTCTTCATGTTTACTATTGCAAATCGCAAGACGATTTGTTTGAGATGTATGTGTTTTCGTTAGCCATTGACTTCCCACTAAAAATGATCCTAGTATCAGCTGAATGCTGTAGGAGAAAGCAAAAAACTCCAGCTACCAGCTTTGGGTGGTGTCTATGTGATGCTTCATCGGGACAAGTTGCGAGAATAGTTGCTTGCTTGGTTCTCATTCTTACGTAGAGATTATTTAAATGTTTAAAGTGGGTGTAGGTGCAGAATATAACAGTAATTGGCCTAATGGCTTACTCTAGCTAGCTGGCTTTATTTAGATATATGAACGCATACGTGGTACCATGGTGTTTTGTTTTTAAGGTTGTTACATTAACTTATCAATCAAAGATCTGCATGGCTATTTTTCTCTGCTAAGTACTTCTGATTTTACAGAATTTGTCCCAAGCAAGAGGTACTGGAAGGAGATTAACCACTCCAGAAACCGAGTCTTTCTCCAATTTAGAATCACGAAACATTAGAAGACCTTCGTCCTCATCTGTTGCTGGTGGCTTACCTCCACTTGGAAGGTGCTTGCGGAAGGCGATTGTTAATTCTGAATTTTCTGTCATCCGCTTTCATTTTCTTTTCTATTCTATTGATATGCTTAAATTTTGCTTATTTTAGGCCACATCCTGTTTCTCAAGCATCTGGTACGTTTTCAAACTTTTCAGCCCTCGGAGTCCAATTTCTTCTGGCTCTCATCATGATAACTGATATTTTCACTACTTTTTAGATAGGAGAGGAGGGTCCTCCATGACTAGCTACCGGAAAGATGAATACAACTGGAGATATGACAGTGATGAATTGTCAGAGGATGTAATTCATGCTTCAGCTGCTTTGGAAAACCTTCAGTTGGATAGAAAAGCTCGAAATCTGACGAGTTCTTGGAGGTTTGGTTTGCTTATTCTAGATTGTAGATTTAATTTAGTTTCCGTTTCGTTTTTGCTGAAGCAAAAGTTTGGAAATGAGACTACTCATCACTACAGGAAGAATTTAGTTAGAACTTGGGACCCAAGACCCTTCTCTGTTTCCTTGTGTGTGCTGTGCTTGTTTATACTTCATACATCACTCTAGATTCGTGGTTTGAAGCGGACAAATCAGCAAGACAAACCATACATTCTTCTTCCACTTGAACTTGTGAATTGTATGTTGATATCTTCAGAAACAATTATTCGCGATTTTCCCGCTGCTTAAAACCTGAAGGGGCTTTGTCTAGGCCTTAGGGATATTTTTTTAATGTCTTCTGTAGCCATTGACAGTGGGTAAGTTGAATTACAGCCAGTATTAGAAAAGGAAAAATTTACTATTTAAGTATTCAGGACGGAAACATTCTTCGCAATTTTGACCATGGTTGAACTTTAATTTACAATATGACCCCCTATTGTGTCCAAAAATACTAGAGTAAGAAAATGTTGTGCATGTATTTGGGCATTTTTGGCTCGTGTTTAGAGCGTGTTGGACACAGATATGTGAGGATGGTAGACGTATCCATGCTTGTTAGACTCTACTATCTTCACAACTATGTGCTTGAGCGAGAATAGTTTTCTTTCATTGAGATTTGTGTGTTAATATTTCATTTGATTGACAGCCTCGTGCTTTTCACCCCTCTTCGTTTCTTGAATGCACTTTATTCACGACTCATCTTACCACGGTTTCCAATTTTGGTTGCAGAAATGCTGGGGATGGGATGAGCGAGGATGACAGCAGGGCTGATCGAATGTAGCTGCATGGCATTTAAATTTCTTCATGCGTGTACTCTGCTTTGTGTGTTTATCCATCGTCCTAGAAATGATTTCCTGTCATTAAATGGGGTCAGCGATGTAATGCAGGATATATCTATCTTAACATCGGCCATTGTGTTTTAGTGAGTTTTCTTTCATCAGAAGTGAAGTTACGATTTTACTGATCCGCTTGAGGTTCCGAACGCAGTTGTTAATGTCTGCGAATGGTACAAATGTTGCAACTGTTTGATTGTTCTAATTGTTGTAAAATGGCATTGTGATGCTTGTCAAAGTTGGCTTGGCCGCAACCTTGGAGATGCAGGCGCTGTTTTAACCGATGAATTGTTTATTTAGAGGGGAAAAGTGTTTTTTATTTGTTTTATATTTTGTCGTGTTTCTGCATTTTAGAAAATTGCTTGGAAAATCTGAAGGCTTGGCAGGTTTATTACTTGAAAGTCTGGATGCCCGCTGGACAATTCACATGAACTATAGTTTTCCAAATTTGCTAAAAGAAATTAAATTATTTGTCAGATTTTACACAGAAAGTGCTATTGAGTAGGCAAAAGAAAAGGAAATAAATTATTGGTATTTTCTTTGAGAGATAGATGCAATATACAAAAGTTAATTTTCCGATATTTTCCTTGAAGGCAAAATAAAAACAAATCGAAAAAACTACTAGTATTTTTTTAAAAATCTTTTTTGTCATCTTATAGGAAGTTTTTCCAACTTAGTTTATATTTTTATATTTTTTCGATTCCTCGCATTAAGTTAAAAAATATGTGTAAAAGATTAGCCCAAATCTTGCAAAGAAAAAGCAACCAAAAAGGCAAAACTCGGTGGGGAGGGCGGTGCTGTGCAACGTGCTGTGCACAGCAAATTATCGTCGCTCTGGTCTTACTCCAATGATCGGAAACATTCACTTCATAGAATTCGTCGAGGAGAACGAGTGTATCGAAAATTAGCTTGATCAGATATCATTAAGTGCCTTATTCGAACGTTGTTATCTTGAAACGAATAGATCCGAAACATAGATAGAATAGTACCCTTAATAATTTCAAGATAAATAATATTCAGATGAGGCACTTAATGATATCCGATCGAGCTGATTTTAGTATGCTTGTTTTACTCAACGAGTTTTATAAAGTGAACGATTTTAATCAGCGAAGCGAGATTGGAGCGGCAAGGATTTTCCATGCACAACACGTTATGCAGCACCGCCCTCCAGTACGCAAAATTCACCTTAACTATTTCTTTCTTGTTCTTTTTGAGGTCCCAAAACTCCTGCGCACAGTCTTCAATAGTTTTTCTCTATCTATCTTTTTTGACTCATTACTCTAAAAACCTCTCTCAAAACTCAAACAACGTGTGGTCATGTCCAGGGAACACCCAATCATTTCTCCCGCAGGCCATTTATAGTAATATACCAATTTCAAGTGGACAACACGTGGCGACGCACAATTTGCTACCCAATCGACCTACCCAAGTCACGACCTTCACGAGGCCAAACAAGTACTAGATATTTTCCAGATGACGTGGACGAACCTCGGAGGCACTCTCGACAATATCGGAACCTCGCGGGGGCAATTCCGTCACCGCACGAAAACCACCTTTCTCCGTCGTTGGTTTCGAACCAACCAATGCGGGGGGCCCACCGTCACAAATCAAACAGAAACGAATGGAATCGCATAAAGAAAACGAAAGGGAGCCAGATCCCCTGTCCTACTTACCCTGTCCGACTCCCCTGTCCGAGTCTTCTGCATCCGACACGTGTTCTCTCCTTATTTCCCCTCCGACACGTGTTCTCTCCTTATTTCCCCTCTTAACAGCGTTAAACTCTAACTCCATTCCAATTCTGTTTTACGTTCTCCCTTCCTCTGTCTGAGAAACTATTCTCTTGTTCCACTCCTTTGTTTTGCATGATTTTTCTCTCTCCATTAATCATACTGTAAAAATAGGAGTACCAACAAACATTAAGACCAAAAACATTTAATTTGAAAAATCAAAGTGATGAGTTAGATTGGCTCCATCCTAATTTACTTGAGTAATGCTTCTCATATAGATTTTTGTGTACATATTATGTACATACATTTTTGCGGGGTTCATATCGGAGACCCACAAAATGATTCGAACCGCTCATTTTTTTAAAAATATTTTTTGGAGGATTCCTATATAATATCAGCTCCAACGGATATCGGTAAGGATTTTTTCAGAAATTGTAAGGAGAATTCTGTTTTGTAGGGCTGTCAAGATTAGAAGTGAAGGTAGTAGTTATGATGAGTTTTTTTTTTTTTTTTTTGTGATCGGCAGGGCTGTCAAGATTAAAAGTAAATGTAGTGGTTATGATCTTTATTTTATTATGCTAATTACCAAAAGTGAGCGAACTTCATATGTTCTTTTGTGATATGCTATCTCCGTCCTAATTTAATTATCATTTTTACAAGTTCATGTCACTTTTTAATTAATTTTATCTTGTAATTTATAATATTTTAGTTGATTTCGAAAACATTATGTTATGAACAAATCGAGATTTATCAAACAATATCCATATTGGATATAAAATTCATTACCAATTTAAAGATATGATCAATTTTTTTATTCAGTTAGAATAGAACTAAGACAAGCAAATTCAACCGTGCTACTTGCATAGATTTTTGTACATATATAATGCACATATATTTTTGTGGGGCCCATTTCGGGTCCCACAAAAATAATCCGAACCGCTTATCTTTTTTTAAAATATTATTTCAAGGGTTTCTGTAAAAAATTTACTCCAACAGATATTCGCAAAAGCTTTTTCAGAATTCGTAGGGCAAAATAGAATTTGCCCTATTTTTTTTTGAGAAAGCCTTTACCGATATTCGTTGGAGCTAATATTTTACAGGAATCCTCCAAAAAATATTTTTAAAAAAATGAGCGGTTCAGATCATTTTGTGAGACCCCGATATGAGCCCCACAAAAATATATGTACGTGATATGTATACAAAAATATGTGTGGGAAGCATTACTCAAGTAAATTAGGACAGAGCCAATCTAACTTATCACTTTGATTTTTCAAATTATATGTTTTTTGGTTTTAATGTTTGTTTGTACTCCTATTTTTATAGTATGATTAATGGAGAGAAAAAAAAAATTGTGCAAAACAGAGGAGTGGGACAAGAGAGTAGTTTCTCGGACAGCGGAAGGGAGAACGTAAAACGGAATTGGAATGGAGTTAAGAGTTTAACGCCGTTAAGAGGTGAAATAAGGAGAGAACACGTGTTGCATGCAGAAGACTCGGACAGGGGAGTCGGACACGGTAAGTAGGACAGGGGATCTGGCTCCAAAGGAAAGACCTTTAACTGAGCCCGGAGCGCGCCACGTGTCCCCATCCGGATCCAAGAGGATTCTCCACCCCCCCAGATCCGGGCCGAGCTACTCAGCTCCTCGCTTTAGATTTATTAGCTTCCCCGTCACAGCCAACGTGTGTCTCGCCTACGTGGTAATTGTCTTGTATTTTTGTGGTTTCATTTATACTCGTCTTTATAAATAAATAAAAAATTGGAAACCGATGTGCAAAGGACGCACGATTTGTACCACCTCTGTGCCAAAATGTTTGTTCGGTCCGAAAAACGAGGAATTAAATTTGATACGATTTCTGTGGAAAAAACTCAAACTTTTTTTACGGATTAAAAGAACTCATTGATATTTGATAAGTTACTGAATTTTTTTTCGAAGGAAATTGTATTGTTTTTAACTTCTTATTTTGGAGACCGAAGAAATATTTTGGACGGAGGGAGTACATTTTTAATTGTGAAGATGAATATTATATTTTATAGTTTTATTTTATGTTATGAAAAAATGTGATTTTTGAATTATTATTTTTTGAGCAAGTTATTATTACCTTCACCTCCTCATCACCTCGTATTACTCCAAAATTTTAACTCCAATACTCCAACATAGACAAAGTATATTTATTATTTTTTAAGTAAAAAAAAACTTAATTCTTTTAGTTCTAGAACAATAAAAAAAATGCCACTTAATTCTAAAATTTTATTTCGTTATATTCTAAATACTCACCGGCCCGCCACTCAGAACCATTTTTCTCATTACTCCTTTCTCGATTTTGCCAGTTAACTCGCACAACCACTTTTTGAATTGTCATCAAAATAAAACTATATCCCAATCATCAATTTGGTTTTCTTTTCCAAAGAACCAAGAACATAAAAACTGATTTAATTTAATTTAAATCCACATCACCACATTTATTCCAACACGGCGAACACGTGGCACAGCTCAGCACCCTTCAACCTCAAGAACATCCACGCCAGCCACCACCGGAATATATTAGTACTAATATCTTCGCTGACACATATCTCTCTCTCTCTCTCCTCGCCGTTCCTCAACCAATAGAAACCACCGGTTTCTCTCAAGTAGCAGACAAAAACCCTAGAATTGCTTCGATTTCGTTCCTTCACTTGACCTCTATCCGTCGGAATCATTCCGATTTCCAAGAATCGGTAGATTTTGGTGGCTGACCTGCCGAGTCAAAGCTTCTGTTTTTAAGTTTTTTCAAGCTTCTGTTTGCAATCACGAGGTAATTAGTCGTTTAGAGGCCTTTAATCCACTTCTTTATGTAGATCTCTGTGTTTGTATTAAATTTTCATCTTTTTTTCTTTTATAATTCCCCCAAGATTCAATTATTCTTGCCGAAAATTTTGATTATCTTTTACTGTCCAACTCAGGACTGAGAAATTTAGGAAGTATGTGATATGTTGGGTGTTTTTTAGGTTTAATTAAATGAAAATTGCACTGATCATTTACTAGTACCTGATTTTAAGCCGTGTGAAGTTGAAATGAGTTTTTCATCTTATTGTACAAAAGATTTTATGATTTTTTTTTCTCATGTAAATCTGTAAATTCATTACTTGGATATGTGCATATCTTACTGCTGTTGATTATGTTTTTCTTTTGTTGAAACATTTAGAATATGTTGAATGTTGTTTTCACTATGGATATTTGTAATTTATAGTGATATACGGAGTTATTTGCTAGTCCATATTCCATACAAAGTTTTGCTCTGGCTTTATTTGGGACCTCGGCAAGTGGGTGGTGGGATTGGTCCCGCAAGATTAGTTGAGGTGCACGAAAGGTGGCCCGACACCTGAGTTATAAAAAAAAAGGTTATTTACATATGTCAAAATGCTAAAGATCTTAAATACCCGGTACAATACGATAGACGATGAATTGAATAGAACGACCTGTACAAGATTCTCCGAGCAAATGATAAGAGGCAAGAACACTTTCCTATCCAGATATGATAACTTCTGGTTAGAGTTTCTTTGGTATCTTGCACTGGTTTTGCGATGAGTGAATCAGTGATATTTGCGTTATTTATTTTTTCTGACTGTTTAAGGCTAGAGTACTGCGATGATAGAATTCATTTTTCTTCATTTTGCCAAATTGATCCATGTGAGAAATTACTTGCGGTTTTCTGTGCTCTGCTTTGTCTGTTCTATTGTTGTAGTCACATAGGATAAGAGTGCTTTCTTTACTATTTTCCATTTTCTTTCTCTACTAATTGAGGATTTGGACAATATCGGGTAATCCCGTCATACATTTAATCCTGCCCAGATATGCTTGCATTGAACTATCCATGTGACCGAGAGCCCTCACATTATCCTATTTTTGGCCTAATTCCCATCACTAAGAGATAAGTAATCTATATGGTGATAGCACTAATAGGAGATCTATTAGTACGCCATCTGCTCCATATCTTTCGCAGGAGCGGAAGCCTGCGCCCCCATCACCATTCAATATTGCTTGGCCCTTTCCTTTGGATTTTTCTTGACATATTAAGTTTCAGTTTGTTGGATAACCTAGTTATGATGATTTATCTTATGCGGCTGTTGGTGTGTATCTCTGTGTAGAACTTGAAGAAGATAGAGTTTATCTCTATAGAGCCGGGTTTCTTGTGGACAACGGTATGAGCAACTTCTTTTCGAAAGTAGAAGAGTTGTTGCCAACTGATCCTAGTGCCTTTTCAATCACTGGTCTTTTTGAATCTGGTTGATGAGGGGTGTTCGAGCGAACGGTAACGGTCCCACGACCATTGGGTCGGCGGAACCCAACCATCGTATAAGGGATGATCAAAAGGAAGTAAGGAATGGAGTTGTCACTAATGGGCATGGGCTTTCTGAGGAACATGAGTCCAGGATTAATCAGGATATTGAAGATACAAAGTTTGGACCCAAGGAGCTGGTCCGGACCCAGGCTGTTCATCAGAGACCACAGCAACAGCATCAAGGGCCTCAAGGATCACTGGTTTGCTGGGAAAGGTTTCTTCCTCTTAGGACTCTCAAGGTTCTATTGGTGGAAAATGATGATTCTACTCGCCATGTTGTCAGTGCATTGCTTCGAAACTGCAGTTATGAAGGTCAGTAACTCTGTATGTTACATTTATTCAATATCTATTTTGAGTTGGATGTATTTACTTATTGAGTTTTTGTTGGGTGAGAATGGGAGCCTTCTATGATATTGTATTTAGAATATTTTGTTTATCATAGCAATAAACATGTTTACCTGTAGATTCATCTACCATCTTCAGTGGATATATATATTTATTTCTTCGTGGAATCGATAATCTTATACTGTTTTGGACCAAGTCCCATATAGCATTATATGTTTTTTATCTTGATGTTTGCTGTATCATTTGCGGCATATAATACTTTCCTTATCAATGCTTCGCATCATTTTGTACTTACATTTCCTTCTCTCTTTTTACGTCATTGGCCTAATATGGATTTGATCCTGGCAGTTACTGCTGTAGCAAATGGTCTTGAAGCATGGAGAATAGTAGAAGACTCAACCAATCACATTGATCTTGTTCTAACGGAGGTAGTCGTGCCTTGTTTGTCTGGCATTGGTCTCCTGGGAAAGATTATGAGCCACAAAACTTACATGAATATTCCAGTGATTAGTGAGTGTTGTTTATATATCTTCCATTGGAAGTCAGATTGCACTAGTTTTCTAGTCATTTCATTTATTGAAATTTGTAACTGCTACACCTAACGAGTTTTTATGCAGTGATGTCGTCTAACGATTCTATGGGTATAGTCTTTAAATGTTTGTCGAAGGGTGCAGTTGACTTTTTAGTGAAGCCTATTCGAAAGAATGAGCTTAAAAACCTCTGGCAGCATGTATGGAGGAAATGCCACAGTGTGAGTTAATACACTCTCTGCAATTTATATATGAAGGTTTTATCACCCAGTTTTGGACTTCAAGCAAGTTCCAATCATATAAATGTCAGTAGGGAATCTCTCTTTATCAACCATGTAAAGTCAGATACTCGGATAAAAAACTGAACCAAAGATATTCTTTCAAATCTCTCTGCTAGTTTTGGTTTAGCTTTTCTGTCCTTATTGCTTGAATTTATGTATCGACTTGAACAGAATTTTATTGTTCTGCTGTGGATTAATTTCTCATTTCATCAGTCAAGTGGCAGTGGAAGTGGAAGTGGAAGTGAAAGTGGGATACAAGCTAAAAAATCTTCCAAGTCAAAAAGTGTTGAAGGGTCTGACCATAACAGTGGCAGCAATGACGGGGATGATAATACAAGCATTGGTTTGAATGTTAGGGATGGAAATGGAAGTGACAATGGCAGTGGCACTCAGGTATACACTTAATTCACTCAACCATAGATGTACGTGTATATATGAATATACACCCCAGAAGGACCAGCCTACAGCACTACTTGGCCTGTTCAGAAAAAAAAATGCACCACTGTCTCCTCAGAGTGCTCAGCTCTCACCTCCACCACCTCTGGTGGTACCCGACCATCAAGTGCCCACAATATTCACGGAACCATCTACTCTGATCTTCACATCTTCCACTTACCCTGCTGTACCAAAAGAATTTGTCACCTTTTCTAATTCCAAAACTTTAACTCCATAATATAGTTTGTTAACTAATTATTAAGACCCAATAGTCACCCTGTTAGAAGTCATTGGAAGGACTAGGTAAAAACGAATAGACGGTTGAGGATGTGAGAAACAACATGATGACTGGAGCACATAGGCTGAGACACTGAGTGTAGTACGTGGATGTAACAAGATGGAGACTGAAGTCAATTTAAACTACTTGACGAACTCTGGTATCTTCTGTTATTGCAGAGTTCTTGGACAAAACGAGCAGTAGACGTTGACAGCCCCCAACCCATCTCACCATGGGATCAACTTGAAGATCCTCCCAATAGCACTTGTGCTCAGGTTATCTATTCTAGACCTGAAGCATTTGGCCACAATTGGGTGCCCACAACTGTCACAAAGGAGTGCCATGGAAAGGATGATGAACTTGGTATGCATGGCAACCACAGCTGTACTTCTCACTGGTCCTAGTACTATCTTTCTTTCAACTCCCTCAATTTCATTTTCTTACAAAACGTTGCTGTGTTACGCAGACAATGTTGCAATGGGTAAAGACTTGGAGATAGGAGTCCCCAGAAATCCAGATTTACAACTTGAAGACCGAAGCAAAAAAGTATTGGCAACTCTAGCAGGGGCTAAGAAGGATAAAATTAACAAATTAGAATCAACCAGGGATGGTGATAAATTAGAAAACAACAAAAAGGAGCTCAACAGTGGGAACCAAAGTGGCGAATTGACGAAAGAAATTGCTGATCTCAATGAAGCCATTACTCACTGTACTAATCCTCATATGGAAAGTGTAGCCACTGAAGTCCCAAATGACATATCCAAGAAAAACATTAACGACAAGGCCATCTATGACACTGAGGAAATATCTTCCCTTGAGCTCAGTTTGAAGAGACTCAGAGACGTTGGAGACATTGGGAACAATGCCAAAGAGCGAAATGCTTTAAGACATTCAGCCTTCTCAAGGTATGTGAACTGAAAAATTCAACTAAGTTGACGATGCACCTCTAGGCAAAATCCAGAACAAGAACAAATCATTTGAGTCTCATTGCTATGCAGGTATACCACTGTAACTGCTAATCAGTCTCCAGCGGGGAATGTGGGCAGCTGTTCTCCAGTTGATAATAGCTCAGAAGCAGCAAAAACAGAATCAATGCAAAACCTACATTCTAATTCAGATGGCACCCCTAATCGCCGTTCCCATGCCAGTAGCAACAACAACGACATGGGCTCTACTACTAACAATGCTTTTACCAAGCCCACAGCTTTTAATGATCAGCCAATGTCCAAATCTGGAGTCAATACTCATCCAAGCTCTGCATTCCAACCAATTCCAAATGGCCGTGTCCAAGTTCAGCACCACCATCATCATTACCACCACCATCACCATCATGTTCACAATATGAAGCAGGAACAAAAGCAGCAGCCAAACCACGATGATTTGTCTTTGAGAACAATGGTTAAAGCAGATCCACAGTGTGGGCCATCCAATGTGTTAAACACGCCAATTGAAGGCAATGCTGCTAATTACAGTTTGAATGGGAGTGCTTCTGGAAGTAAAAATGGGAGCAATGAGCAAAATGGTAACAGCCCTGGTGTCATTAATGAAGGAACAAATATGGAAAGTGATAATGGGGTAGCTGGAAAATGCAGAGGTGGCGGTGGAAGTGGAAGCAGGAGTGGGGTAGATCAAAGCCAATTCACACCGAGAGAAGCTGCTTTGAACAAATTCCGGCAAAAGAGGAAAGATAGGTGCTTCGAGAAAAAGGTAACTGGTGTTTTGAATTTGCCATGACACACAACATTTCTCATGGTACCCTTGTTTAAAAGAATGATTGCAGTCTAATTTAAAGGAATTAGTAACTGCAAACTCTTCAGCATTGAGGCTTAAGTTCAATTCACATGGCATATCAGTAAGTCTCCCCATATTTGTGAAGCATTGGTCCTTCAAGCAACATGTCGTACCTTTGCCACCTACTTTGCATGGTATTTCTGCATGGGAAAAAACGTATAAGACCTAACACCTTCCTGTTCTGTTTTCCTTAGTTTTTGCCGTACATAGAGATTACCCAGTTTGTATTACCACGTACCTATAAAGGTCCCAGTACTTTGCATAGTCCTTTTTGTGTTCGTGTCGGGGACACAAAACGCATGCCCTACGTTTTCTCTTCGTCTATTCACACCACAGAGAGTACCTAGCATGTACCAAGTGGTACATTATTAGGAATGGCATTGACATGGTGAAATTTATTTGATGATACTTTTTTCTATGCTTATCATTGCCTTTTGAACTAAGCTTTGATATGTAGGTTCTTTGATGAAGAGTCATCCAACTCGTTCTGCATGGTACAGTTGGCATTAAACTGTGGTTTTTATGTTGGATTCCTAACCAAGTCATATGCGATTTTTAATTCAATTATTTAGACACATATAACACATTCCTCCAAATTATTAAAAAGAAAAAGAAAATGTATGCCAGCTGTGCAAATACCCTATTTTGGTTTTACCGTATGAACAAACCATAACATACCAGTTGTTGTGCATGTTTCCAACTTCCCATGCACGTGTTTTATAGCCTTTTGTTATGCTTGTCCATTCCTGAACGATCACCAAATGGGAAAAGGCATCAAGTTATCAAGCCACGAATACTATGGCGTCCACCTTAGTGCATGGTCACTTGTCCCTGTCCGCAGATAAATAAATTTGTGTAAACAAAGGAACTGTAATTTGGTTATGTTTCCTAGGTATCCCAAACTTGTGCCAAAATTTTGTTGTGGAAGCAAAGACATAGAGAGATTACTAACCGTCACCGTACTTTGCAGGTACGGTACCATAGCAGGAAGAAACTGGCAGAGCAGAGACCACGTGTTCGAGGTCAATTTGTCCGACAGGTCGTGAGCGAAAATGAAAGCAAGGACGAAGATTCCTAACCCACTCCTTTAACCTGATGGTGCTCACAGGACGTGTACATGAGAATCAGCACTAATTGTGCAGTAGGGAGGGGGTTAGAATTTGTATTTGACAATGGAAGATAGTTGGGGTGAAGTGAGAAAGTTTTATTTGGTAGAACAATGGGATTGTAGTTTATGTTGTCTGATTTTGAATGACCTCTCAGGTGATGGTAAGTGGTTACCCTCAAGGGTACCTTTCTGAATAAAACTCTTTATCAGTTTGGTGTGGCAGTTGTTGCTCGAGCAACCTGAATTCTACAAATTCTCCCCTTTAACATTCTGATACGGCATCTGGATCCTCTCTGTTCTAATTTTCTTGAACTCTCGTTGGTTTTGGCCTCATAAAGGCTTATCCGAAAAGGGGAAAGACTATTGATACCAGGAATCCGTTGTATTCCCTGGCAGTTTCAAGTTTTCGAAAAGCAGAAGTTGAGAATGAGCTCAACTACAGATACTTCCATCCAGTGGCACCGATCCGATCTTCTGGCGTATCTGGGGCATCGCAAGCGATCACGATTCTGTTCCGGGCTCATCGTCAGAAAGGTAAAGTTATGGTTCCAACACTGTATTCGCTACAGAAGCAGGGGTTGTGACAAATAGTCATGGTTTCATCAGTAAAATGATTCAATCTAATTTATCCAACTGAAGAAACTGGATCTCCTCCTCTTTTTCCCCTCCGTCACGTTCGGTGGATAGCTGGGACATTGAGCAATACAAGGCATTTGGGGATTCGGTCGGATACAAACTATGTTTATTCCGTTTGAAGAACGTAAGCATCCCAAAGAACCGATCTTTCTTGTAGTTGAATCTCTCCTTAACGGATCCATGTGTGATGTTTCTTAATCCTCATTACTATCAGAATCCAAATTATCTCGCTGGAGTGATCAGAAGATCCTTTCAAGCAATTGGAGAACACTACTGGGTAGCTGCACGAATGGGCAATGGCTCCAACATCAGGAGACCTGGCATTACATCTTCGTTGGTCTAGAACATATATAACACCCACCTGTGCATGTGTATAACTATACCTCCTGGAAGTTGAAGAGAGAGAGAGAGAGAGAGAGAGAGAGAGAGAGAGTGACGGGAGGGCGAGGAACAATCATGAATCTGATTGGTCAGAAGCTACAGGGATGAGTGCCCGTAGCGAAATTCAGAAGCAAAGAAGAACTGAAGGAGGAGAAGACGAGATATGGTGTCAAAAGAAAACCGGTATATCCACGTGTACATACAACTCGACAACTCGACATTTAATCCAAGTACAAGTTGAATCTCTTTTCATAAGAGAAAATTTTATTCACAGAGAAGCCGTAAATAAGTTTTACGGCGCTTAATCTCAACCTTCCAAATTCAGATCGTCCGAAACACTTTTGAACAGCTGAGATTGCACGAAGCCGTGAATAACCTATTCACGACTCCGCCATGAGTAAAGTTTCTCTCTTTTCATAAAATGAAAGAGATTTTATCCGAGTAGCAGTCGAGCTTCTTCTATGTACACTTGATACGGAGTCATGCAAGTTCCTCACACCCCCACACACGAGAATCAATTTCTGGGTAGCAAATTTCCACAAACTAAAAGAAAAACTAGAAGAAACATATATCAGTTCCTCCAGCAGTAAAAAAAAAAAACCCTATTGACTAGAGCACGAATAGTATCGAGCAAACCAAAAAAAAGGAAAAATTAAACATTGAACAAAAACTCAGCAATCCATCCGCTAGTTGTGCACTCACAAGGATTTGTTGAATACCTTCCAACGCAATTTGCATGTTGCCCACCGATAAGCTCACACAAGGCAAAGCCAGATAAACACAATACAAAACAACAGATGAAAGGAACATAATTTCAAGCCGCAATGTAAGCTCTCAGTTGTGCCAAACAACTCAAGTGCACCACTCCAACGAACCTTTTACACGTTGAACTGCTCCAGAACTGGAAAATCTGGGTTTTTCTGTCCTTCAATGCTGAAATACAGAAACCACAACAAACAATACAAGTTTCCATGAACAAGGAAATTAAGTAAGCCTCTATCACTCTTCGGGGGAAAACAAACAGCTTCCAGAAAGAGTAAATTGCACATTCCAACAGTAATATCCTCATATAGTTTACAGAATAGCACTGTTTTAGATTTTACAGTGCTCTTTGAAGCTTTGAGCAAAAATTATTCAAGGCCGATCGAGAGGAAGATGCTTCACTCGTGCTTATGATGTCTGCCTCCAGTTGCATTTTAAAGAGAGTATATATCCACGCAGTGTCCTAATAAGAAATGTATGCCAGCCCTGGGAATGAATGAAATTATTGTGACAGATTTGACGAGGTGTTTTTTGACTTTTCTTTCACCATAGTCTTAACAAAGAGCTCCCCTGCTCTGTACGAGGATCGAACCTGGAAGAGTCAACAGTCAACGTGTAAGGAAATATGTCGAGGAAATAAAATAAGCAGAGATCATATCCTTTTACCAAAAAAAAAAGGCAAATAAGGTCAATTTACCAGTGGTCCACTGGCTACATAGCGGAAACCAATAGATTCTCCATATTCTTTCCAGGAAGCGAATTTCTCAGGCGTAACATACTCTTTAACAGTGAGATGTAATGGGGTTGGCTGCATAAACATAGCATTTATCACTAATGCCCTCAAGATTTAAGCAGTGCAATTGACTAATTCTAGACTTTAACACACACACACACACACTAGTTAGATAACATGCCGCAATTTGTAAATATATTTGAACCTCCCATCTTCTCCTTGCAAACTCCTGTAGTAGAGGATCTCGAGATTCCTTTAAATTCTCCATAAGAGGAGACACAACACAGTAAAGCTGGTGGTGGAAAGCAGTTGGATATTAGCTCACCTGTAAATACTGTCCAAGTGTCAAAATGTCAACATCTATGGCTCTTAAATCAGCCATGGCTTCCTTGATCTCATCCTCAGATTCACCAAGGCCTAACATTATAGAAGATTTAGTTATCATTCCCTCCTTACTGTGCTTTGCATGTCTTAGAACAGACAAGCTCTGTTCGTACCTACATCATCATAAATAAAAAAAAGGTCTGGCAGTCAACTACAATAATTTCTCTCGGCAAATAAAATTTAAACCATACATCATAGAAAAACATGTTATTTCTTCTTTTTTTGTTAAAAAGAACTTGTTATTTTCTACAACATACGATCAGCACCTTTTATAGCATTAGATAGCAACGGTTGAATCAAAATAACTTAAACACATACTTGGAAAGTCACTAGCAGAAGTTTCATTTCGCACATGTTTAAAGGCCCAATCCAGCTCCCTCTCTCTTTCTCACATGCACATCCATACAAGCACAGTAACAAATAATTACATTTTTTCAGATGTGTGCCACTAGTCTGTCACCAGTTCAATTTTCCGATGGGGGCACACGCAGCATTTAAAGCAGAACATGGCTAGTACAGAAGCACCTCAGGCTAAATACACAGTTTGATGCTTTCATGACCAAAGCTATTTGATGGTGGTTACATCACATAAGGAGTGATGAAGCTTGCTATATTAAATTCAAGAACGGGAAGCGTCATATACCACTTAAGGGATAGATTTTTCATAACTCACCCAGCCCGTGGATCTCTAACAATACGCTGGAGCCGTTTCACAGTCTCAATGTTGTGAGCAAAAACATCTAATCCTGAGTGTACAAGAGTAGCTACAGCATTTAAGTCACCCCGAAAATCAGATGTTAAACACTCAACCATTATATCGGGCTTGAGATTCTGCAAAGAGAGTTGAATAGATGCAAATCAGACTTGTACTCCAATTCAAATCAAACTCATACAAGAACTTTTTCAGCAATTAAATATCATTATAGATAAATGTAAAGACCTTCATTGCTTTAACGGTTTCAGCAAAATGGCCACTCCCACCATCAGGTATATCATCACGATCAACACTCGTGAGGACTATGTAATCCACACTGCAACATAGAGAACAACAATAACAAGTTTGCATCTTTTAATGCATACAAACAGATCTACTCTCTGGTAAAGCATAGACTACCTGAAATTGTACTATCCTTAGTAGGAAGAAGGAAGTAGTATAATCATGAGTACACTTTGCAAAAGTGGATGACGACCTCTCAAATTTTGGTTATGAACAACAAAAACTTAATGTGGGAGTAGCTACTGAAAAAACAAGAAAGATACTGGCAAAACATGGTTTCTATAAGATTTACAGACAAGTGATATTTACAAACTTATGCAGAGCATGTTATGCAGACAATGATATTTTCTTTTATGGTCCGACGCATATCATGTTAAATAGCTTGATATACATTGTTGGACCCATTTCCTAACAACTTAAGCTTTTGGGGCCATTGCACACTAAATGGGGTATCAGGCCTCAGGTTGGGAGAGGTATTTGGTTCAAGTCTCTTTGTTTGTATTCAACTTCCCCATTTGTATTCTGTTTCGCTCTCTCTATGGGCATTTGCATCTCCATGTGCAAGACGGGGCTTTAAATGAAAAGAGGTGTTGAATAGCTTGATATACTTTGATGGGTCCATTTCTTAACTACTTAAGCTTTTGGAACAATTGGTAACTTGAACAATTACATACTCTTACAGTCTTACTCAAGGCCGAACGTGGGTTTTGACAACTTATTTTAAGGTCCAATGGAGCTGTTCAAATAGATCAAATACCCTAACGCATGGCATTTATGAGCAAAACAATTGCATTTCTGACACTAAATCAACAAAGTTACTCCTAACTCGTAAGTTGAACATAAAATACATACCCCCAACTAGCAATAGCCTGGGCAGTGTTCTCTGGTTCCATGGGATCAGGCGGGGCAGGGTTCCTGCTGGTTTTCACTGCACAAAATCTACATCCGCGGGTGCAAGTATCCCCAAGAAGCATGATAGTGGCAGTGGCAATACCATCCCCACCTCCATTCCAACACTGTCCAACACATGCAAAAATGAATGAATTAAAGAGGCTAGCAAAGGGTCCATTGAGGTCCCAAACCAAAAAATAAGAGGTTAATTAAAGGTTTCCCGTGAAATCAAACGGGAAGATGGATTGAAAGCAGAATAGATGTAACTTCGAGCCCCTGTGGCCAAACTTTTCATAGACTTTTTTACACGGTCCTTTTGGTTGTTTTCTCTTAATTTTTATTAGATTTGGGTCAAAATTTTACATCATTTTTTTTTTTTTTCAGTGAGAGAAAGCGGAAAAGTATAAAAACGTAAAGCAACATTGAAAAAAGTTCATACAAGACGGAAGACCCAAAAACTGACAAAAACCAACTTTTTGGCTTTTTAGCTACAATCCTTAACATGAAGTATTTCAAATCTATCCTGTTAAAGAGTTATTTCCAATCCAAAAAGCTTAATAAGAAGAGAGCATACCAAAAGACCGACTTTTTGTCCTTTTTGCTACAATCCTTAACATGAAGTATTTCAAATCAATCCCATTAAAGAGTTATTTCCAATCCAAAAAGCTTAATAAGAAGAGAACATAAGGAGAATGAATGAAAAGGAAAAGGAAAAGGAAAAGCAATGAATACCTCTCCAATGTTGGGACATTGAGCTTCCTCACAAACAGTGTTGAGTTTCAATCGAGACAAAGACTCCTTCACCTCCTCATACTTCTCCCCTTGGGGAGCTTTCTGCCTCAGCCACCCGGGCTTCTTCACGTTCGGATCCCTACCGGTGTGGGGCCCCACGCTCCCTCCCTTAGAAACCCCGCCTTTTTGGGACTCCGACACACCCGCTGCCGTACTTGTAACTGCCAATCCTGAACCATAAGACGACGAGGACAAGGATGTCGACAATAGCTTACCCCTTGTTGAAGGCCGCGATGATAACGATGACGGCGAATTCGAAGGCTCGGACCTAATACTGCAACCAAATCTTGCAGGAAAGGTGCTACTACTATAGTGACATTGCTGATTACAACTGAGAGGAGATTTGGGAATTCGAATTGATGAGTTGGGAGCGCAAGCAGAAGAGGAGAAGAACGAAGGTTTGATCGATAGGCAGTGATGAATCATTACTTCGTCAAAAATTGGAAGGATTTGGTTAGTTTGATCAATCCCTTCAAAGGGACAAAAGGGGTATGATTTGGGAAGAAGAAAGAACAAGAAAGGAAGAGATATAATCAAGAGTTGGGTTGGCAGTTGCTGTATGTACTTTCGCGCATCGTTACCTCCGTCGCCACAAAAAGTTCGCCCGTTAATTTGGTTGGTGAACCGCTCCAAGCCTCCAACTAGGCTGGATATACGAACCCCAAAAAAAAGAATTAAAAAGGAAAGAAGTAATAAAAAAATGCAAAGAGAGATCAACAGCGAATGGGAGGTAGGGCTGCAAATGAGCCGAGTCGAGCCGAGTTTTGCCTTGCTCGAGCTCGGCTCGCCTTAGTTTTCCTCAGCTCGAGCTCGGCTCGAGCTCGAATCGAGCTGAAATATGTGAGCTTGAACTCGTCTCGAATATATATTCAAAAGCTCGAGCTCAGCTCGGCTCGACTCGAATGGCTCGTTCGGTACATTTATGGGTATTGGTATATGTATGTGTATATATATATATATGTATATATATGTGTATATGTAAGCTCAAGCTCGGCTCGAATGGCTCGTTTGGTATATGTATGTACTGTATATGGCAGCTCGCGAGCTCAACGAGCCGAGCATCAAGTGGCTCGAGCTCGGCTCGTTTATGAAGCGAGCTGAAAATGATGGCTCGAGCTCGTTCGTTTGCTTGATGAACCGAGTTCGAACGAGCCGTTAGCGAGCCGAGTCACGAGCCACTCACGAGCGGCTCGGTTCGTTTGCAGCCCTAGAGGGAGGTGTGCATAGAGTGACAAAGAGAGAGAGACAAATTAGATCCTAAACGATTACCTTCATATAGAAACTCAGAACTATGCAACCTTCAGATCCGCGATGAGATCAGCAGGAACTTCCTTTGTCATTACGGTAGGATTAAGGGTTTCAAACAGGGAGGACATTGGAGAAATTACTCGGAGATGTAATTCCTTAGCTCTGCTCTATGTGGCCGATCCAATCTCCCGTACAGATGTGTTTTGCGCCCGTCCCGGATCCCGCAAAGTCTACAAACACAACTTTAAAATATGAGTTTAGACACAATTGCGTTCGGAGCGGTTCAATGCATGTGAACTCATGTACGTCGAACGGATGTAGATGCATTTAGAGTTTTGTTTTAAAGTTGTGATAGTAGCATTATCCACAGAGAAGATTAAAGAGAAACGAACATAAGTCAATACCGGGATTTGGAATAAGAATAGAGAATAAGCGGTTCGATGCATGTGAACCCATGTATATTGAACGGATGTAGATGCATCTAGAGTTCTGTTTTAAAATTGTGATAGTAGCATTGGCCGGGGAGAAGAGTTGACACCGGGGTTTGGAATAAAAATAGAGAATAATTTTGTTTACTCTCCTTTAAAGATGGTGAACATTATCCTTTCGGTCTTTCTAGCATTGGTGAAAATTGTATAGAATCCACGAAATTAATACATTTTTTAAAATAATAATGAGTGGTAAGATCCATACAATTTTTATTTTTTACCAATCATAAGATGGATAATGTTTACTTTCTTAAAACGAAGATGAACAAAATTATTCTTGTAAGAATAACCTTATCAACAGAGCCAAACACGCTCTCAAAATTTTCCTTTATATTTTTATATTTCTGACTAGGTCCTGCCTTGTGCAAGGCATGAGAATCATGTTGGTTGAAGAGGATATTTTTTGCCCATTGCAGAGGCTTTTTTTTTTTTTTTTTTTGTGTCTTGGGGTTGAAATGGATGTTTTCTGTTGGGGGTCATCTGGAAAAGCTTTTGTTGGCAATCACTCTACACTTTGAATTGTTTTGTCATGTTGGTTTGGAGTCCACTGGCAGCCAAAAATACATGGAAACATATACCAAAAGCCTATAAAGATGACAAAAGAAAGTACACTTGCAGAGGAAACATGCGTAAATTGAGGATTCAGTAAGCAACAAACATAGAATAGATAAATCACAGAACGCGCTGGTACGTCAAAATATATTAATAAAATTTTGGAGTAATGTTTGCCCTCGAAACTATAGAGTTCACGAACTAAAAAATAACTTTCCAAAAGAAGTCTAATTTGCTGTCTGTTTAGCAAGATCAGCTTAGAGATATATACAAAAGACATGATTCTTAGAATTGAGATCTACGTTAATAGTCTTTATGAGTTACATACTAAAACCAGAAGCACATTTTCTCAGATCTATCTGAAGAAAGCACCAAAAGCCGAATCTCACTTGGATTTTTAATAGCAACAAAGACGAGATCAGAATCTTGTAACCTCAACCTATTCTGTAAAACTTCCATGCCAATAGGCTGAAGATGGCCATTTTGCCGGGGAACTTTCCACTCGAAATTATTCATGCGGAAAATGATTTCAGCAATGATCTGGTCATGGAAGAAACTTTTGAAACGATGTGCGAAAACCTGCGATATAGTTCTTATCAAGTAATGCAGGAAATTAACAAATGAATATGATGTAGTCAGTTTAAATTAGGAGAGAACCTTACTGAATGAGACTTGCAGGGTGCAAACATATGCAAATTGTAGAGGATAAGCATCAGCTAGAAGAACTGAAGGTAGCCATGCTGTCTTGATTTGATCTAGTTGAGAAAAGAAAAACAATCTGTAGTTTAGTTTGAATTCATATGTTTTCATTAATTAACATGAACTACTTAAAAGCAAAACCATGCCAACCAGATGGAGGATTTGTGTCAATGAGATCAGAATTGACAGGCCAAGTATCCCACTGAACTTGCTATAAGTTTTGGTCCAATACAATAACTTCAAAAATCCACGCCTGTTGTAACCCAAAGATAATCCTAAATCCTTCTTCCAAGTGAGTGTCATGGTCAAACACATCCCAGCCTTCTTCCATTCTACTGTTAATAACGTGCACTGGCCAGGCTTTAGATTCAGCCTTCAGAAGAATCCATGTATTTGGATTCTAAACTTTGAAAATGTTTTTGTGGTCAGTAGGCATAAACTATAAAAAGTAGTTGTTTAGTAAACCAAAATAATAAGATCATAAATAAGAGGAATGTATGAAAGAGGATCAATAATAAACAATAAGAATGAATGATAGAGGATGAAAAAAAAGATCTAGCCACATCTTCATTACCACCGATTAGAGTGATATGTTTTATAAACCAACATTTTTGGTTATCTGTTGACAAAGCATAAACAACATCAGGAAAAGAGAAGTTGGCTGGAATTTAAAACAGAAACAAGGTAGCATCACTGTTAAAACAATGTAATTATACTTGTGTTCATGTGAGAAATGCAAGAAGGAATAGCATATCATAATCATCTTGCAAATCCATGCATCCATTTCTTTCCTTAGAGACCATTTTTTCACATTGCCAGTTGGCAAGATTTGGCTATGTTTATCAATAAAAGGAGCATGCAATTCATATGCGAGATTTTTTGGGCTCCTGCTTTTTAGAGAAGGCTGCATCTTCTTGTTCTCCATTGACATTGGCTAGTGCATACCAGGTACCAAAATTATTGATTTCATCATTTTTTCCACGTTTAACAATTCTCACAAAAGGAGTAGTGAGAACCATGACCCTACATATGCATAGTCTATATTGCCATCATTTTCAGAAGGTCAAGTCTATGTAGCGAAGACACAGGCACGTAACACGACATCGACATGTAAATTTCCAAAAATTAGAGGACATGAAATGTTCGGGGACATGTTTAAAAAATATGCATATGCGTATTATCCAACTTGCAGGACTTTCCACCCTGGGTCCACTTTCTATGTCAAAAACATCTTCAATCTGGATAAAGCAAATAAAGTGCAGGGTGCATAAAAATACAAGACATAAAGAACAATCTCAAGAATGGAGAAATGCAATAGAAGGCTAAAAAGATGAGGCGAAACCAGAGCGCTGAGACGAGATAAGATTCCCCCCAAGTCTTGATCTTTCTTACACAGGGCCATACACTATTCAAGGTTTATCAAATGTGAAATAGTTAGCTTATGAAAAAGAAAAGGGGCAAAATAGTTGGTATAGCTCTCTTACACAAATAATGTGTAGTACAAAAGGCAAGTATTGGGACAAAATACAGAGAGAAGAGCACACATTCTGAGATTTGTACTCATCTGGAAGTTTCTAATGCTTGTTATTCAAAACATTTTCCAGTCATGCAGGCAAAATTAATTACTTATAATATCACTCCATAGTCTTCGCATCTACAAGGCCATTACAAACACAGTGACAGTAGATCTACAAGGTTGACCAACGAAACCAGATAAGGTATTCACAATTTACTGTACTGGGTTATGTTCCAAATCTTCTGGAAAAAAAATTCCCAATGTACGAAGCACGAGATGTGTGTGAATAGGTGTAAGTACAAAGCTCAATATCTAAAGCTCTGTTTTAATATCAGGTGAATTTCAATAAAAGTGTGGGTACAAAGCCCAGTAACTATAGTTCTGTTTCAATATTAGGTGAATTTCAATAAAAGGTTGTACGGTAAAAACTTCCAGGTAGATTCTTTTACCCATTACCAAAAAAGTAATATTAGCGCCAAACTATACTGCAAAATAACTCCTATACATTAACAGTGTAACAGTAATCAGCCAGTTGTTTTAAGAAAAAAGGTAGAATTATAGAATTATACTCCGTTGTTAAAAAAAAAAAAAAAAAGAATTATGGAGAGTACCTTGACTTGATAACCATGGTCCATCAACCTCTTAACCGTATTTGCTTTCATTTGGAGGTCTTTTTGGTCCTAATTCCTAAAAATAGGACAAGTATCTAATTGTGATACCTCCATTCCATGCAGACAAAACGATATAATATGTTTTGTACTATCTATTAAACATTCTTTAACTTCACTTATTATTTTTGGATATAATTTAATTCAGAACTTTGGAACCTGAGTTTCATAACTCGATTGTTCAAAATTTTCAAATGCCTAATCAATTAGCCACAAATCCTGGGATGAATTAAATTGTTTAACTCCTTAGGTAGGTAAAATAATTATTTGGACGGACTATCAACTCATGGGATGGTTCCAATGGACCATCCTGTATCCCATGAGATATATTGGGCAAAAGGGGCATTTACAATGTAATACAAATTTGCAAACAGTATTTACACAGAGCTTAATCAACAACGTTGGAAAAGACTTGGGAGAATTATATTGCTCTCCTGCTTTTAAAGAATAAATCGATGGCATCCATGATATTTAAAGTAGCTTTCTGTATTAGGAGCTTGAGGAAGTACAAACACAGGAATGTAAAACAAAGAACAAATTACCAGATAAGGATCTTACAGTTTTAACAGAAACCGAACTTCTTTGCAATCTCCTTTTTGTAAAGTCACTTCAAACTGCACTAAGAGACAGACATAACAAACAAGTCAACAATGAGTTGCTAAAGCGATACTGACGGTGATTACCTACAAACCAAAATGAAGATACATCATATTGCAAGTACAATATTGCTTCTATCAGCCAATCCACTTGATCAATTGCATAGACTGTAAAGAGTAAAAACCCATTACCTTGCTTTCAGCACGGTCTTTTTCCTTTATTTGTTGTTTGTACTTCTCCTTATGGTAGTCTGCGAGCTTGCAAACAGGTGGTTTAGCATTTCGCTGAACCTGTACAAGATGAGACCAATATAACTAAGGAAACCATGTGCAAAAAAAATTCCTGCTACCATAAGTAACTAAGAGTATGAGAGTGAGCAAACGAAATATTGCATTATTACCTTTCTTTATCATGCAAGATAAACATTACAACAAAAGGGTGGTAGGTGGTTCCACCAAACAGATAGGAACACTCCTAACATCATGAACAATTTAGTCCAGAAGCAAATTAGGTTGTGCATGCAGTCCTCTAATAACTTTGGAGCTCTATTCCCCTATATGTACTTGACCATAGTTGCAAAACAAGCTTCCTTCTAATACTGTGAAATCATTTGCAACAAAACCTCTCAAAATCTCATATTGCCAAGGTTGCTAAGGTTTCAAAACGCAAAAGTTCTTGAAAACTATACATTGGCCACAAAGGAGGGCAAGTAACAGGTGGGGTATAATTTTAGAGTGTTGGAGGCATGGTACCCCAGTCCTTAGGCATAGCCCAACTGTGAAGTATAATCTTGATAGCAGGCCATCGAAAGAAACTATGCCTGCTGGGAATATTTCAAATAGGAAACCGGAAAAGTTTGTGCCAAATGACTTGTAGGTTTTGTTATTTTTCGCTTTATCCAAACAAATAGAGTGCTAACAAATTCTAGCTTATTTAAATTGATATAAGAATGACAAAGTTCACCTCAACTAAATCAACATTGAGACGTCTCACACGATCTAAAACTCCCGTCCTTGACAGAACACGATGCCCTGCATAATACACAAATTTTAAAATAGCTGTATAAAAAAGTGTGCACTCAAAACATAAATCACTCAACATACAATTGGGAAGCCATCTCCTCACTATTTTATATGGTGTCATGAATTGTGACCAACAATACCGACAGAAAATAAATGACTTTGTTTTCTCACTATCATGTTTCAAGGAGTTGGAAAGTAAAGCATGAGAAACAAGGACATGGGTGAGGTTTACTTTTCTTCGTTTGTATTTTCATGGGCAATTTTGTTTTCTCTCGAAATCTCACAATTTTTTGGAGAGAAAACAAAACAGGTTGGATAATACAGTTCTCTTCCTCCCCAAACTATGCCCCATTCCCACCATTTCCCAAAGGAACTTGCACACGCACCTTCTTCACTATACTGCAGGAAGGAATAATACATAATGCCGTCCAACCACACAGCCAACTGGAATCTAAAATTCCATTCGGAAGTACAACTCGAAGGCAACACGGTGCGATACTCTTCAAGGAAACTGTCAAAAGGCCTATACGTCATGCGGTTTCCCTCACCAGGAATAGTAGTAGCACAAACCACCTTTTCACGTTGATCAGTTTCCAAATAGTAAACACATTACTTTGGAGAGCCGCTAAAACTATGCCTAATTATATCCCATCAAACAAACGGCGCATGACGACCATTCTAGCACGAAGATGTAAAACCTCAAATCAGGCACAAACCAAGGCCCACAAAATAAAAGTAACGAGTCCAAAGCAACACTATGATTACATACACTTTTCCTTTCAACAATACACTTATAAGAAAACCCAATCACCAACCCGAGTTCCAAATGATCTTTAAACCATAGAGAGTGAGAGAGAGACAGTAGAAATCCATTCCGTGACAGATATCCACTATTGTCGACTTAAGAAAATTCACAGTTAATATAATCCTCTAATAAAAATAAATACTCCGTACTTGGACTACCAAGTTTCTAAATATGTAGAATCGATGAATCATCATATTAAAGGCTATGACTCCCTTGATTTTTATGGACCAAAATACCTGCTCCAATCACATGTACTCCTATAAGCTAAACATGGAAAACAAACATGCACGTCTATCTTAAGGCGTAATGGATTTGTCTAATAGAAACAGATCTATACTATTGTCTTGCATAACTTTGCAAAAGTTAGTGTTAGCTAGATGTGTAAATTTATCTCATTGTAGACTCTGGACACTATAGAAGCATAAGAATTAAATCTGTTTCTAGAGTGTGATCATTGAACAATCACTACAAGCGATCCATATGGCAATTTATCTCCATGCAATCAATGTTTCTATCTCCCGGTTGGAAACAACACTTTGTGCAGAAATTGCAGTTTCTATACAGTAATGGAAACTGAATCAGAAGTACTACAAAGGAGACATTGTGGCTCAAGAGTCCTTGTATTTGGTCAGGCTACACAAAGCTTCGCTATCAAGTTGTGAACAACTGAAAACTACAACACTTTAAATTGGTTTAAAATATCACACACAGACAGCGGTTCAGCTCTCTAATCAACCAGAACAAACCAGGTATACAACATAACCAAGAGTTTTTCTTTTCTTTGGTCTCAGTTCCTGCAAGTATTTCCATGGCTTCCCTACCATGTTCTTATATTGTTCTTAATGTGCTAACAAAAAAAAAAAAAAAGCTTCGAAAACTAAATCTAGTAGAACCTCAACTCTAACACTTAATAGGAAACAAAATCACCCACAATTGCTTTTTCCGTTTTTATTCCCAATCAACAACCTGGAAAATAAATCAACCGCCCTTGCTAAAAATCAGAGTCTGTGATCAAAACCCTAATCCAGAAATTTTGAATCCGGCAATCAAACTATGCGACCAAAAATCCTAACCCAGAAATCAAAGTCTTGGACGAAAAATCTGAATCCAATCCAAAAATAAAATTCGAAATTACGCCATATAAACAGTCATAATACAGTCTATAAGCATAAAATGGAAACCCAAAAATCACAAATCGAAAACAAAGACTTACAAATCAACCTATCAAATTATTATCGCAATCAACCTTTTATCCTATCACATATAGCATGAACTTTATGGGGAAAATATTCACATCTAATAACCCTCAATTTTTCAAATCGTGTCTCTCTCTACAGCATAACCAGAAACCGCAACCAACACGCACCCAATTTTTAGCGTTTCTTGTCAGTAAAAACGCTGAGTAATGCCATTTCTTTTTTATTATGGTTTTTTCTTTGCCATAGGTGCAGACAGAGTCACACAAATTGCATTATGGGTCATGGACTCATCGGACAAGTATCGACGACAAACCAGAACTCTCTACTCCGTTAAAATACTTGTTCGGACCTTCTTTGGCCTAGCAGGAGGAAATTTTTCAGTGCTGGGTGGGTAGCAGGTGGTGTCCGCTCAGCACATTCAAGCCGCCTGATGTACTTTTAGACAGCTTGGATTTGGAGAGAAAAAAAGGAGATAGAAAGAGGAGAGGAGATAGGAGAGAGAAGGTTTTAATCTGAACCGTCAAAAATTGCATTGGACGGCTCGGGAGTGCTGAGCGGAGATCACGTGAGATATATCCACCCGGCACCCAAAAATTTTCAGCGGGCGACCAGCACACTATCCTAAAGGGATTCGCCTACGGTGACAATGGAATAGCCAGGAATTTAGTTCGGTGGGAGCACCATTAATTAACATTGTCCTAGAATAGTATCTTTCATAGTAAATAACTGTAATATAAAAGAAATGAACTTAGAACGTAAGATTTGTTACAATATACATGTAGATAACGGATATTTATGAAAAACAAATACGTTAAAAAAGAATATTGAAAATTTGATAAAGATATTAGGGGATATAAGGAAAAAAAAGATGTACTATAATTTTGGATACAATTTATCATATGGCCTTTATAATTCGGAGATAAAACTGGTAGTATTATTAGAAATTGAGCCCAAACCCTGCCCCACTGCTTATACATTGCCTCTGACCTCTGCCACTGTAAGCGTATCCATATTAGCCTCTCTACATTTTAGACCAAATTACCTCTTTAAAACTCACTTTATTACTTTAGCTACTTACTTTTAAAATGTCTTCCGCATCAGACTCTCTATATTAAAATTGTCATATTAAAAATATTATTTCTTTATTCTTAAAAGGAAAAAAACAAAAACAGAGAAACAAAACAAGCCCCGCTACACACACAGTAGTCTGTGCACAGATTGTGCACAGATTCTATTGTGGGGCCCACCACGGGTCCTACACAAATAATCCGAGTTGTTCATTAAATGTAAAACAGGTTTTTGAGGGTTCTCGTAAAAAATTAGCTCAAGTCGATACCTATAGATGCTCGATTCAATCGTCTAGCTTTTCATTATTCTTAAATCTGAATGAAAAGTTCCACAATTGAATTGAATCGAGCATTTGTAGATATCGGATTGAGCAGATTTTTTGCGGGAACCCTTAAAAAAATATTTTACATTTAATGAACGGTTTGGATCATTTGTGTGAGACCCATGGTGGATTCTACATTAAAATCTGTGCATAATTTGTGAACAAATTATCTGTGTGTAGACTTTCTGCAAAAGAAATCAACAGCAGCAATCAATCAATCTCTCTCTCTAACTTTACTCTCTCATTTCTCAGATTCAATCTTAGAAATCGAAAAACAAAACACCAAACCAGTCTCAACCAAAGATCAACAACACAAACCCCCTCCCTTGTGTCCCCCACCTCACCTCACACTGACAACGAACGATTAACCCCTCCGATCACCACCCCACTTCTCCCTCCAAACCCATCTCAACCACGGCATGCATCATCTCTTCATAGGCCGACCTCAAAAGCCATGGTTGCAGGTGAACAGTAAGAAGGGTGTTTGGGAGCCTACCCAAAAGGTTTAAATTTTCAGTTCTTGGCTTTTTGGTATGGTCATAAAATGAACTGAAGGCCTGTTTGGGAGATACGTGCAGAATATATTTTGGAACAGTAGTAGTGTTTGGTAGATGAATGATGAAAATGAATTATGGATTAATTTTACCAAGTTTCAATTTTTTTGTTTTAAAAGGAGTACAAATTTATTCTTTTTGCCTTTGGCCATTATTATTGTGTTAAAACCTTCTTTCATGTCCCCCAGGAATTTTTTCCTTTTAAGTACCTGTAGGAAAATAATTAATTTTCATAAGCCGATAGCTCGTGTGAGATACAATACTAGAGTTATACGTTTAACCATGGAAATATCATTCATAAACTTCTTTGACACATATAACTTATCATAACTTTCTCATAACTTCATAAGAGGAAGATTCATAACATCATCATCACATAATCTTATAATGCACATCCAACAGCTAAACATGAATAGGGGAGCGACCCCACGTGGTGTGAAATGATCAAGTCACTGGCAGCTGGTGCCACTTAACATTCCTCCCTTATAACCCCTTCATTGGTCATGGTATCTTTAAAATTAATCCGTCCCCCAAACCCGGGACACCGCTGTCTGGATGCATCAACTTTCACCTTTAGATGACAAGGTGTTCATAGAGTCATTCATTCTTAATCATAATCATCCTCATAAAATCATCATATTTTAGTACACAACTCGTAGCATATTTCCATGGCATAAAGTATAGGATATAAAAACATTTCATCAAATCATGCTTCCTTATAACATATCATTACTTTTGACCATAAGAACCACACAACATAATTTGCTTGAGAAAGCAATATAACCAAGGTTAGAGTATCTCACCTTTGAATTATCGAGGGCTACGATGAAAACTTGGTCGTACTCTTGCTTAAGTCTCGAATTGACCTATTTACCAATTAATTTGTGTCATTATTTGTTGAATAACATAACAGAAATACTTTTAGGCCTTCCCGTTTGTGAGTTGGCCTTTCTCGGTTTAGAGACGACTCGGGGGTTAAATAGTCGCTACTCACTTTGATGAATATACGTACTAACTCTAGTTTCATAAGTAAAAATACTTCGAAATTCAACACAGTTGGGTAGTTACCCAGAAACGATTTAACTCAACTACTTTAATCTAAGTAATCATTCAATTAGATCAGGGGGTTAATTTCTTGATCACTGATTGGGCTAATATACTTCAAAAACTACTGATAGCACACACATCTACATCTATACTACAACAGGCATACAACCTCCATCCCCCCACGCACCCGCATGGTACACAGTAAACTATACACGCGCATGAGCACCGGCGGCGACGGGTTAGTTCATGCAGTTGCCGCTGCGCGGCTAGAAGCTAGGGAAAAGGGGAAATAAAATAGGAAGGGCCAGCGGCCATGGCTCCACCTCGTGCAGCGGTCGGGTGAGGGAAGGAGGAAGGAGAAGAGAGAAGGGAAAAGAGATGATTTTACATCACTGCTTATTTTCCGTTTAAAGCGGCAATTTGTTTCTTTGCTTGGCATAGTGGTAGATTTTTCGGAGGTTATTTTTCGGTTTGAATCGGAGGAGGGGGTGCTCAAACTGCCCTTCTTTCCTTCTTCTATTTTCTATTTTCTTCTTTTATTTTGTGTTTCTGAAACTTTACTGATTCTAATTTCCATTAAAAAAAAAAAAAAAAAACTCAGCTCCTTTGTTGATGAGTGAGAAGGAGTTTCGACATGTGGCAAAAAAAACTCAAACCAGCCCAGTTTGAAGACTCGAAGCAATAATTAGAAAAGACACCTTGGAAATAAGCAGATTTGTCGTCTGGTGTTGGTCGTGAACACGTGAGGAAACAAGTGGATTAGCACCGAGGGGGCAAAATTGATTAATAAAGGGAAGAGAAGTGGGTATCGCTTTGGTAATCTGACCTGAATAATGGGAAAAATTGGACAAACTAATGTGAAAAGCACCTGTGGTAGCATCATTTTCGGTTTTGCTTCCAAAGTGAAAATCCATGAATCTATTCTCCCAGACTATACCATGCTATCCTCATATTCTAGGAACTTTGACTAAAAATACCCTTTTAACCTTAATTATACATTTTAAGCTCCCAATAGATTCAGTACCTTAATTAAAGTCACATAAGTGTGTATTTTAGAACTCGGGTCTCACAAAGGCCAAGCTCAAAGCTAGTGGATTTGCGGCAAAAAAAGCAGAGCCTCCAAGCATGAGCAGTCATGGGAGCAGCCTGCTCTGAGCAGGTAATTAATAAAATAAAAGATAACTTATGAACGGTGCCTCGTGAGAAGAAACGAGGTACTTTAGCAAAGCTATACCAATTGCAGAGTAGAGAGAGAAGTAGTGAGCCTGATGAAGGAGAGTTTCGAATGTTTTGCTCTTTATTATAGTTTGATAGAGGAAGTTCCAAGAGAGATGCGGATGCTCTAAGGCGAGATATTCAACGGTCAATGTCCTGTCCTTAATTCTTGTTTGCTGGTAAGCCGATTAAAAAACCCTCAAATATCTGTTTTAAAAGCTTGAACAAATGTTCCACTACCACAAATATCTGTTTTTAAAGCTTGAACAAATGTTCCACTACCACAAAATATCTGTGAAATGTAAATCAATAATGTAACGAACACGCCCACTGATCACTCATTTCTTACATGTGTGCGGTTTTTATTTCATAATTAAATGTGTGAGGCCAACACATATGTAAGAAAAAAGCCGTCGGTAAGAGAGTACGTAACAATATTATTAAAGGATCCGGCTTCTCAGCAGTTGACTGCAGAGAAGGAAGTGCGATTCAATCTGAACCGTTCATATCGACAATCAATGGTTCAAACTTGTTAAATTTTTTACCGGTAAAAGTATTTTATTATCGATAAAATATTGAAAACAAATCTTATGCCTTATTTGAATGGCGATTTGAAAATTTTGTTTTAAAATTTTTTGAGTTTGATTTTTGGATAATGAGTGGAGATATAAAAAATTAGCAGAGAGAGATAGAGAGAAATGAGAAGTAATGATTTAAGAGATGAAAAAAAAATGAGAGTAATGAATAAAAGTAGGGATAATGAAATGTTTTTTTGAATTGGAATTTTTTTTAAAATCCCATTCAAATAAGGCATTAAGGCCCCGTTCCAGAACGTATTATAAGTACTTATTTTTTAAGAAGACAATTTCAAGCTCAAAAATAAAGGGCTTAATGAAATATAAAAATATGCAATATGGACCTTGTTTGAAAGATCTCGATGAGATCTTTAATACGGTACAAAAAATCAAAAAATTATTTTTTATTTGCATTATTTTTAAGTTTAAAAATGTAAAATCAGTATTTATTTTTTAAGAAGGTGTTCTAGAACGGAGCCTAACTATTAAAAACGATCATTTGAAACCTTTACCGACAGACCAGATCCTTAAAAAACCATGTAGCAGTATGTAAGCACTGATATCAGAAACAGGAACACCTGTCATCTCTAGAGAGAGAGCGAGAGAGATTCATTGGCCACTCCACGTCCTTCTACAGTAGTAAATTTATGAACTGGAATAGTTCTGTGCAGTAATGTGTACAATATCATATTGCACACTTTTAAATCGTTATATTATGCATTCGACGGATGATTCTTAATCGTTGATTGTTGAGTTAAGATGAGCACCGACCTGAAGTCCTAAATTTACTGTATTTACAACCCCCGCCCGCAGGATCTGCTAACATAAGCCTACCCACCATCGTCGGCTAACCTAAGCCCCGTGCAACTTTCACCATGCCCTCCCTCAAACTCTCAATCGTCGCCTCCGTTTACGCCCCCTATAAATTGGCGCGCACCACGTTATCCTCCTCCACAACCACCGCCGTAGCACAGAGACCCAAGCCCCTCAACCGCCTAGACAGATTTCGGCCGCCGGGGTGGTGGATAACGCATTGCGCACCCCTCATCCACCTGGCGCACGATAACAAGTCCCCCTCGTTTGGCAACCTAGGGTTTCGTGGCCAGAAACTTTTCAGCATTTCGTCCGAAGAGAGAGGGAGTGATATGTGTTCCGAGAATAAAGGCGATCACTGGCCGCCGCCGCCGCCGGAGGAGGAGACGTTAACCGCGGGGAATAACAACCATTATGACCACCGACAACCGCCGTCGCCGGAAAAGCACCAACAGAACTCCGCGAAATTGCTCACATTGCCCACTATCTTGACCATCGGCCGCGTCGCTTCCGTTCCTCTTCTCGTTGGCAGTACGTCGATTACTCATCATTGTCTTTTTTTATTTTCCCTTTCGATTTGATCCGTTTTATTTGCTGGTAAAAAGATTTGGTTGATGTGGACTGGTGTGTTTGTTTATCTGAAAGTGATTGACGAAAGCTTATATAATTTGGTCGCTATAATACTTCAGATTTCGAGAAGTTCCGTTTTTGACCATTGATCTCCCAATCCGGTTCGAAATTTGAAGATTTATGTCATAAAATATTGATTTTTAGCATTAGGATGGATTCATGGACCTTTGTTTTTTTTGATTACTCAGGTCTGAGCGAGTTTACGCGCACCTCGATTCATGGACCTTCGTTAACATGGATCGGCCCAATTCTGTTGTAATACGAAGTTTTTTTTAAAGTTCTTTGTTTGTGGAGTCTTTATATTTTTGTCATTATATAGAAGAACTACTTTTTTTCACTAACCCAATCCCAACCAACTACAATGGGTGTCAAACTCCTCTATAGAATTTGAACCTGCAAGCTCACAGCACGCAACCGCTTGGCCAAATGCCCCGGATTTTTTGTGTGGAGTTGAAGCACCTGAGTTTGGAGGTACACAAGTAGCTCAACCAACTACAATTTGAACCCTATAGAGGGTTTTGAGCTCCTCTATAGAATTTGAACCCTCAACTTCACAGCCATCTACGCAACCGCTAGGCCAACTGCCTGGGTTTTTGTGGCGTCGAAGCACCTGAGTTTGGAGGTGCACAAGCAGCACAACATCGGTGTCAAACTCCTCTATAGAATTTGAACCCACAATCTCACAGCCCGCTACACAACCGCTAGGCCAACTGGCCAGTTTTTTTTTGTGTAGTTGAAGCACCTGAGTTTGGAGGTGCACAAGCAGCACGGCCGTATAGGTTAAGCAAGTAATCGGGGTTTTCGACATCTAGATGCATTTGAGTTTTTGTTTTTAGGAGGTCTTGGGTTGAATGGTGTCCCATTTCATGCTTGATTTTTATATTCATGACCGGAAATTATGTAGCTGAAGTTAGGTAAATGTTGGATTGGCTCTTGGTTGAATATCTGAGGATGGTTTTTCATAGTTATGACTAACTGATGAGGTTGATATCGGTGGAGTGTCAATCTCTTTCTAAGTTCTTGTTGGTTAACTTGGTTCAGTTCAAAGACTTGAAAATGTTTACTTATTGTTGCACTGGTATGAGACTAAATGTTGCTATGTTAGAATAAAGGAAAAAGATTGATAATGTTTAGTGTTAACTCAATTATGTTTTTAATGCTAACGAGTCGGGTTAGGAATAAGTTCGTTGTGCTCTTTTATATGTTGCCAAGATTCTACAAAATTGTGGCCAAATGGTTGCTATCTTAATTGTGCACCCCTCCTCCCCTTCACTAGTTCTATTTGTGAATTTTCGAATGCATCTCTCTCTCTCTCTCTCTCTCTCTCTCTCTCTCTCTCTCACATCTGAAATTTAAACTATGTTACTCACAAATATTCTATGCTTCCTTGGTTGCTCTCTATTACGATGGCTGTGGTCCATGTTTGATGAGACTGACATGTCGTTCTTCTTTTCAATAGCTTTTTATGTGAATAGTCGGTGGGGTACAACTGCTACTACAAGTATTTTTATTGCTGCAGCAATTACAGATTGGCTCGATGGGTACATTGCTCGTAAGGTATGCAATGTCTTTTTCTTCAAACTCTGAAGTCTGAATAAGAATCTGATGGGACCCTTTATGTGTATGTTATGAACACAATACTTCTCTATTCTTTCATGTGTTTCAGATGAGGTTAGGAAGTGCATTTGGTGCTTTTCTAGATCCAGTGGCTGATAAGGTAAGTACTTTCTTCTTTGATATAGTTTGTGTATTTGCTTGTTGGTTTGCACTGGTTTAGTTTATCAAGATTTTGTGGCTTTGTAGAGCTCTTGACAGATTATCATGCTTACTGAATGCAGCTCATGGTTGCTGCCACCTTAGTCTTGTTGTGTACACAACCCTTGGAAGTTCCTATGTTTGGACAAGTGCCATGGCTATTGCCTGTACCTGCAATTGCAATAATTGGTAGAGAGGTGAGTTCTTATTCGATGATCGTGTGCTAAGGATCTAGAGTAGCCATTGCACGTTGTTGTGATTCTGTTTATTCTTAAAGTTAGGAAGGCGATCATTCAAGGTTATTTTTATTATTTTCTGTTTCTATTTACAGATAATTAGAAATAATCACCATCACTATTACCAAGTACAGTAGTGTAAGTTCCTTAGCATCATTTAACATGCAAATTTCTTGTAGCTATCCATCTGTATTGCAAAATGATGCAAGTATGCAACTATGGATTTCTTACTTAGGCTATAGAATTATTATGTGATTCAGATATTAAGTAAAAGGAAGTGCAGGACTATTTTCTTGGTGTTATGTTTCATGGCATGCATGCCAATAATTGTTGAAGCTTAAGGTGATTTGACAACTTGCTCAACCTCTTCATTCAATGGATCTTCAGAAGAGATTTATGGAGTAAAGGTTCTCTCATTCTTGTAGGTAGCAGTTAGCGGTTTTAGTTCTCAATCCCAACATTGTTTCATCTTCTAGGTTTCAAAATCTTATCGTTCTGTATTTTTAGAGAAAAGAAGACTGCATCAGAACCTGCCCCATGGGGATTTACTCTGCTGAAGGAAAAATCAAACTGCACCATATTAGCTAGTATATCATTATACATGTCTCTAGATCCGCTATCCTTCTTCCTAATCCTAGACATTGATGCAAGTTTCAATGGTTTTAAAGCTCTGAGGTAACACAGGCACGCTACGACCATCAGAATGTAGTAGAATTCGCTGTCAAACAACTGTTGTATGTAGGTATATTCTATTTTGCAGTGGTAAGTGCTCAAAGATTTGGTGAAGGGCGAACTTAGCTAGGCATGTTTTTGGTCATACAACATGCTCGAGTTCACTTCCCATCCGGACCTTGAAAACACTCTGTCGATTCTTATTTCTAACATGCATTCAAAAGATATAGGAAGTTAACAAAAGGTAGTAGAATCACTTCAAAATGGAGGCTATATCTGGGTATATCCTATTTTGGTGTGATAGTTGCTGAAATATACAGTGACAAGGCTACTTAGCTAGGCATGGTGTTGGTAGTACGGCATGCTTGAGTTGACTTCCCATATGGAACTTGAACGCCGTCAAGTATGCGAGCCGTTGATGTCTTGAGTCCCAATACTAGTTTCTTGAGAAAATGTTATGATTTGAGAAAGAGTGAGGTTTTTTGATTTGCTTGCTGGAGTTTGTGTTGAGTAAGCTAAGAATCAATGCCTGCTTAGGTCTGTAGTACCAGTGTGACCTTTATAGAGTCTTCATCTATTACTGTAAGCAGGAGCGGTCTTCAGTGTCCATTTTGCCTCCACCTAACCTTAAACTAACTTTGGGGTTAGTCTCTATACCATTGATGAAACTCTCCATTTCCCTAATTTTCCTCTCTCTTATCCATGTACTCTTATGGTCTTAGTCTTAGGAGTGACACACTTCCGGAGTCTACAAAGAGACTACCAAAGTAGGCTTACACTTCCCTACTTTTCCGCTCTCATACGTCTGTAAGTTTGTGAGGTTCACCCTTCTAGAGTTTATGAATATAGTGCCAGAGATCCTCTGTGTTACCATCCGATCAGAAAGAAAAGAAAAGAGGTCTGTGTTACCAGGCTGCAGCTGATTTATTTGGGTGAAGATAGATCTTCCTTGAACTTCTTCAGGTACTCATGGTCAATGGGAATTGAACTTCTTCAGCTGATTTATTTGCGCCTATTTATATAAACCAATTTCTCACAACTCGCCCAAAATTCTTAACCACTCCTAGACCTGGTTGATGTTCTTGAGTTTTAAGTTTTTTTCCCTTGAAGTTTCATCCGTTAGGAATTTGTATGTATGTGAATGTTATGCACAATTGCACATTAGTAATAGCAAAAGAGATTCTGTGCGACAGAGATAAATTTTGGTTCAGTTGATTCATATGTGTCCATTATATGAGAAAGCACTTGCATTTGTGTACCGACTCCAGAGGCAAATAGACACTATTAGTAGAGGTGGCAAACGGACGGGTTTGGGCGGGTTGAAACGGGTCGAGTCAAATATGGGTCAAGCCAAACCCAAACCCGCCCGACCCCTTTTTCCTTTCCCTCCCCCCCGCCCCCCTTTTTTTCTTTTTTTCCCCTCCCCTCCCTTCTTCCACCCTCTCTGATTTGTTTCAAAAAGGGGATTCAGAAAAGTAAAATTTTATGATTAAATTTTGAATAAAAATGAAGCAATTAGAGGCTAAGAAAACTTTTAAAAAATTAGGTTTTTACTTTTTTTTCCATTTCCAAACAGTAACATAACTTCGACAAGGGGTCAGAGGCCGCATCAGAGAATTGTCTGGAAGGCGATGATTGCACCGAAAAATATGTTTTTATCCAAATATTTTTCACAGTTTTTTAGGTTTGCGTCAAATTTTTTGTGACTTGTACCTTTTTGGTTCCTTTGATCGCAACGAATCAATAAGTTATAAAAGTTTGACATAAAACTAACAAATGAAAAAAAAAACGGAAGTAATAATAAATCACTCTCAATTTATCCGAAAAGCTGTCAGTAACTAATTAGTAAGTCTTGGTCTAATTTTTCAGAGCTTCGGTTTTTCCTTGTCAGTCAGCTCCTTTGTTTCTTCATCAATAGTTACTGTTTTTGTCTTTTTAAAAAGTTGTGTGTTTCGATTAAAATTTTTTACTTTTCCGATTCCTCTTGACGAGACGAATTAATAAGTTACAAAAGTATGATGCAAAATTATTAAATATGAAAAAATTTTGATTAAAGACAAACAAAAAATATAAGTCATTTTGACTTGCCAAATCCAGATTTGTTTCAGTAATTAGTTCTTTAAAAAAGTCTTTGAGAGAGAGAGAGAGAATTTCTGAGGATGGATGAAGCTGATTGAAGTAGAGAGAGAGAGAGAGAGAGAGAGAGAGAGAGAGAGAGAGAGAGAATTTTTCTGATGATCGGGTATGAATCTGATTGAAGTAAATAATGAAGACTGAATTTGGTAGGCGAGGATTTTTAGCTTAAACAGTAATTAACTCTTGTGCATGGGTCTTTTAGTTCTAACCCATATTAGACCCAATTTTAACCCATCTAAACCCATAAAAATATGGGTTTATATGGGTTCAACCCATGAATCCATAGAAACCCATTATACAATATGGGCAGGTTGGGCTGGGTTATAAATGGACGGATTTGAGCGGGTTAAGAAATATGGGTTGGAATTGCCACCTCTAACTATTAGCAATATGCATATATATAAAGTTGTAAGCTCATAAAGTTGTAGGCTGTGCACATGCTTTGGAATTCAGTTAGTTGTAGTTGTAATAAATAAAGGGAAAAATTCAAAATACCCCCCAACCTATACACCCAAATTCAATTAGACTCCCAACCTTTTAAAAACTTCAATTTTACTCCCAACGTTATATTCCGTTATCAAAATGGCCCCTTCCGTCCAAATTACTAACGGATTCCGTTAAAGGCTCAGTTAAATAGTATTTTGATCGAATTTCGATGATCCGAGCCGCTCAATGTGTTTAAAACGTGATTTTAAGGGTACTTGCAAGAAATCAACAAAAAAAATGACCGGGAAGGGCTTCATCTGAACAGTTTTTTATTGAATTATTCAATAAAAAACTGTTCAGATGAAGCCCTTCCCGGTCATTTTTTTTGTTGATTTCTTGAAGGTACCCTTAAAATTGCGTTTTAAACACATTGAGCGGCTCGGATCATCAAAATTCGATTGGAAAAGGGGAGATGTGGATCGATCCCGATTTTATTCAAGTACGGACGTCCGAATTTTGCTTCGGTTTGTACCTCCTCTTTTCCGATCGAATTTCGATGATCCGAGCCGCTCAATGTGATTAGAATGTGATTTTAAGGGTACTCGCGAGAAATCAGAAAAAAAAAATGATCGGAAAGGCTTCATCTGAACAGTTTTTTATTGAATGGTTCAATAAAAAACTATTCAGATGAAGCCCTTCTCGATCATTTTTTTTGCTGATATCCCGCGAGTACCCTTAAAATCACGTTTTGAACACATTGAGCGGCTCAGATCATCGAAATTCGATCAAAATACTATTTAACGGAGCCTTTAACGGAATCCGTTAGTAATTTGGACGGAAGGGGGCATTTTGATAACGGAATATAACATTGGGAGTAAAATTGAAGTTTTTAAAAGGTTGGGAGTCTAATTGAATTTGGGTGTATAGGTTGGGGGGTATTTTGAATTTTTCCCAATAAATAAAAGGAGCAAAAAAATAGGATTATTATTTGGGATGTACCTCGTACACGTTGCCAAGTGCTATGAAGCACGCACAATTTCACTTTAGATGCCGTATCTGTGTCCAACACCTATCATTGACTCTGGGGTGTCCTGAGACACATGTCAGAAGTGGCATGTCCTTACCATAGGCACTTCACGCAATCATTTTGCTGATTTGAATGTTTTTTGTTGCTTATTAATTCGTCTAACGTATGAGTTTAAGTGCTTGTGGATCTGGAAGCCTTACAACTCAATTTCTGACCTAATTGCAGATAACTATGTCTGCAGTTAGAGAATGGGCTGCTTCTCAAAGTAGTAAACTTTCGGAGGTTTGTGTTTTGTTCCAATGCCCGTCTACCTTGTCTTCCTTCTCTTTGCAGACAATAAGCCTGTAGCTTTGGTTAATGAGACAGTGTTGGGAAATCATTTTCAGGCTGTTGCTGTGAATAATTTAGGGAAGTGGAAAACAGCCACGCAGATGATTGCACTAACCATCCTCCTAGCAGCTAGAGATAGCAGGTTTGATTCTCCTCTCTTTTGACGCATTATACTTTTTTTCCCCTGGTTAAGAGAATCGACTAACTAATAGTTGTGGAGTTTGGTGATTTATATTTTATACTTCGATTCTTCTACAAACATTGACTTTATCTTTTTATTCTCTACAAATATTGATCCTCATTCTATTATTTTCCTCAATTTTTCAGTCTCTCAGGGGCGGGTACTCTAGTTGCTTCTGGCCTTGCTTTGCTTTATATATCTGCATGGCTAGCTGTGTGGTCGTTAGTGGTGTATATGAGGAAGATATGGAAAGTGTTGCTGAAGTAGCCATTCTGGCCTTCTAACCTCATGTAGGTTTCAACATTCATCCCCGAGGGGTCCGTATAGTATATATGTATACAACACCGTAATTATAATTGATCCCCCTTCATCACCAGAGAATTTCTTACGATTTGATTGAAAGGGAGGCTGCTTGAAGAGGTTGTTGCATTGGTCGCATTCCATTGAATTAAGTTGGAAGAATCATGTCCACTGTCTTGTTTTGGGACTTTTCCAGGGTCGTTTAAATTCTTAACCTTCTGGTTGATTATTTTTTGAATGAACCAACCCAATTTTGATTTTGGACGATTGTTAATTATCAGTCGCTTGCAGTCCTCCATTAGGATAATGAGGAACACTTGTGAGCTTGAAGACCAATCTGGAGCATCTTCAACGCGTTTGTCTGATTTTTAACAGAAGTGATTTTGTTGGTGCATTGTTTTGTCGTCCTCAATGTCGATATGACAAGAAAATATAAATTGATTTGAGGTGCATAATTGTTTGATCTTGAACAAAATTGTCTCATGATTATCCTGCTGAATTGATTGCGTTTATTGTCAGTTTATTGTTGCTTTTCATTTTCGTGTTTCGTCTTTAAAATTTGGTTCATTTCTTAATCAGCTTATTGCTCTTGCTGAAACAACTTATTGCATTAGGCGATGGAATTCAAGGCATGCCACTATGCCGGGTTTATAACTAGCTTGACCTATTACTTCAGACATTGCTAAGCAGTCAGGGAAGTAGATTGGGTACACCCTTAGTAGAGCAATAATTATCAGGTGTGGCACGCGGTCATGTTGTCCCTTTTTCGGCACATTGTGGTGTTCTTGGAACACCACCTGGCACCCTATATAGGGGGCCATTTGCGGATCTGTATGGATGCAGCTTCTATGCAGTCCTGAGGGCAGCAAATCATTCGCCTAAATGATTACGTTTATTGGATGTTGGTATCTGCTTGATCGATTCATGTCATTGAAAAAAGACAGAAACAGTCTACATGCTAGTCATGAATCTTTTAAAGGCGAATTCGATCAGGTAGTTAGTAACGTCCAATCAACCCGATTGTTCTGCATGGATGACATTCTTGATGTGCATTCATCAAAGATAAAATCCATGGCGTGCTCATGATTAAAAATTGAACGCTGCAATCCAAAATTAGGACTACTGAGAAGCTACCTTGTTCGTTTTTCCTTCGCCAATGAAAAGACCAATGTGCGTTGCGTGGGGAACAGGTAAGAAGCAGTTAACCAAATACATAGTAAAGGGTACATCAATTGCAATGGACGTGGAATATAGCAAGAAATGGAATGAGCTGGAAAAGTACACTTCTGGCAACCCATCCTTTTGGAAACCCAGTTCGAAGCAATTCTTGGCTGAATAGACAATGTAATGACTTGTGATCAAAGCGTCGCCTGCCGTCTTTAGGCCAGCCCAATGAGGAACTCAAATCTATTTACGTTTTTCTTGCTTTTTTGGAGAACAAAACCATGTTATCGTCACGTATTTGTCGTTGTGGATTGTGGATCAGGGTTCGAATACTGCCAATTGATTCGAGCCGCATGGAACTCAAGTGATAGGGTGATGATTTGAAGGTCAAAGTGCTAGCCTGAAAGATTGGTGGTGGTTCTTCCGATCTACTCGGAAGAATCTCAGAAAGTTTTTCAGGATAGGATTACAAAACCCAGAAGCCCATGTTGCTTTCACCTCCTAGTTGTGAGCAGGTTTACGGAGGCTGAAAAATGAAACATCCCATTGACTAGAATAGCCATCTGAAACAAATCAACAGTTCTGATTCCAACTGGATCTCTTTCTTCCGCAAGCATTAGTAAGACAACTATACTTCTCTAAGTCCGCTAAAAAGAAAACCTACACAAGCTACGAAAGCACAAGGAAAAAAGAAAAAGTTACGATGTTGGAAACCACCATTCCACTCCTAGAAATGGTATCGGAAGCAGTAAGGATATACATCAAGCTTTAGAGGTTGTATTCAGCATCATTCCTTACGTCTGAAGCAATAGCCATGTCTCGTTTCCCAATGGCTTAGGAAGAGAATTTAAAAAGGCTTGCTTTAGGTAGATATCATCCATTCCGATTAGAAGACAAAATCTCTAGGACATGCGATCATAATGAACTTCCAAAACTTTTTAAGCATTTACCCGTCGTCAGTTATCATCGTCGTCGCTACCTCCACCATTTTCAGAAAAAACAGAGCCCGCCGTCACCATCAGTTTTCATAACCGCGGCAGAGCGCCGCCAGCCACTTGATCCACCACAAGTTGGTGGTGGTCAAGCCAAAAAATGCAGGAGATATACAGGAGGTCTCGCCTATCTATGAGAAAGGGTCCCAACCCAGGTCCACAAAAAGGAGAGAAGAGAGGATAGAAGAGAGGTTTGGAACCACGGGACACAGGAGGGAGAGAGGTTTGGAAGCATGGGACACGGGAGGCATTTGTGCGCCCTCACCGACCCTACTTGCATGATCGGAACTGTTCATCTTTTCGAACTACTCGAGAAAAAATCACGTTCATCAAATATCCATTAATATGTTTTCGAAACACGTTTATGATGTGGAATATGAAAATAACGTAAACATGTTCCGAACACATATCAATAGTTTGGATCATCAACACAGGACCCAAGTAGAACTAAATTAGAGGAGATTTTCTTACTGTGTTCAGTGGTTGGCCAGGAAAACACTACCATTAAGTAAAGAAAAAAGAAAGAAGGATGTGGTTAAACTACAGAACGAAGTGAAGAACTTATGCCTAATACCAGAGGTAGCCAAAAAACAGTGAAAGTTGGTGCTATTCAGGCGAGTTCTTATACATCAAAAAGTAGACATGTTCAGAGAGATTCTAGCAGTAGCAGTTCACAAAAATCAATCTCAATTATTTCACCGTGATCTCTAATATCCGAAACAACATCATCTCAAAGTCTTGTCATGTGTAACCGAAAGACTCCCAACAGTGCAGTGCGGTAAATCCCGTATCTGTTATAAATGGTAGCTTATTATTTTTCCAGTTTCATGTGCCAATCAAGGGACAGTTTTTCCCTGGCTCAATCATAAACTCTACCATCATATGAGATCCCCATGGGGCAAGTCCTATTCAAGAAGCACCAGCTATACATAGATACTTTCATTTTGTCCTCTGTTGTATAAGCGAAAATGACCAAAAATGAAAAAGGAAATCTTAAAACACATAAGAGAGACTGGGTTTTAGTAATGTATGTTAAGAACCTCTTAAACTAAGCTTTGGCATCTGCAGGGACACCTTCACTTCCTCTGATTGAAATAGTAGGCCCCCGATAGTAACTGCGACTAATCAGATGGCAGTCTAGAAACAACACTATAACGGTGATATCATCGTGAAAATGTCTTCTCAGCCCACGATCGAGATTTTTCAGGTCAGAGTATCTCATTTCCCTTTTCTTTGCTGCTTCCCTTAGTGCAGCTTTGACAAGTCTCCTGGCAATACCCTGTACCCATAGGGAATATTAGTGTGAATTCAAGAAACTTCAATTAATAAATTCACAGATCATCATAATATGCAAAATTGTTTGCAGTCGAATATAAACGTGTAACCACAGAATTGTGTGTAGCTTTTTACACAGAAGGCCGGAATAGAAATAGGACACAAGATGCAGTGCTTGATAGCATTGAAGATCAGTGTTTCTTGTTGATTAGAAGCACAGTCTATGAAGAACCGGCGAACCTTAGGGGACGCCAAGGACATGCGGGGATACAGATGGGACGCATGTCAAGTGGCATGTCCACCTTTTTCTATTAGTTCTAGGCAATGGACGAGGACTGTTAAAACATCCAACTCAAAACCAATTGGCTATTAGTGGAGAGGCTGCCCAGACTCATATACTAGCTTTGAAGGTTATAATTAATCAATGTAAGACAAGCTCCAACACTCTCCCGCACGTGCGACCCCTAACCCGCACGTGGAGAGGTAAACCACCAATCCATAACATAGGGATCACAACGAAGCAAGGTGCACTTAAGGCACAAACAACGGGCCAATCAATCAAAGAGAGTCTTGTCCAAAATTCTCCGAAAGTCTAGCTCTTAAAGCTTTCAACGCAAAACCAATTGGCTATGAGTGGAGAGGCCGCCCAGGCTCATATACTAGCTTTGGAGGTTATAATTAATCAATGTGGGACAAGCTCCAACAAGGACAATGGTGTGTCTCAAGTGAGACACATCTCACTTGTGAAAAAAACGGCAGGGGTCAATTCTAAGTTTCTAAGATTCTAAATTAAAATATTTGTTGAGTAATAGATACTGATGTATAGTATGGTTATGGATACAATCTTAGCATGAATAACAACTAAAAGATAATTTAATTTTTTTGTTCTGGCCACCATTGTGTCATTTTCGTAGAATTATCATGCCCCTTGCAAGTATCTGTATCCGTGTTCCGTTTCCGTATCTGTTCTTCTTAGAGCACAATCATCAGAATAGTAAAAGGAACTAAACAATACAAATTGATAAACCTACGTTACGAGGGCAGTTGTGGACAATGTCAACTGCCTCTTGATTGCCAAGATGCTCCCACAGGCCATCAGATGCAAATATAAGAAATCGATCTTCCGGGTATAGCTTGTGCACTAGTATGCATGGTTCAGCTTTTAGGATTGGCTTGTCAAAGGGTTCCGGCAGTCTAAACTTTGGCAGTAGAGGTTCTCTGTTAAACTCTGAATTCTTCAAATAGGCATCGCCAATGGATCTTGAAACCTGCAAAAAATGTTCCAACTCTCTTAGCAGACTAAAAAACGTAAGGAAATTTACTAACAAAGTTCTCTGGATTTCCTGAAAGAAGCATAAATCAAAATCACCTCCCTCATCAAGCTCACAAATCTGGTTATGCGCATAAACTAAATTCCCGACTTTACTGATTAAGAAGGATGTGCTATATCACATACAGTTAAAACATAACCACTGACTTCTCTCAAATACATTCCTGAATTCATCAAAGCTTACTCATGATGTATGCTCAATTAAAGAGTCTGAGGTAATACGATCCACTGTAGAGTTCCCCACAGTAGTTCCATCTGCTCACAGAGTCCCTATAGAATGTACTTCTCACAACTAAATTCAAGGTCCAAGGGTTGTGATATAATCTCAGTTATGTGTCCTATAATACCGTCTCACGTAAGATGAAAATTGTTGAAAACAAAACTTAAGAAAAAAAGGAAATTATTCAAGTAAAGTGTATGACAATATTGAGGTTGTTTTTAATCCAGTGACAAGAAATAATGAAACCAAATAAATATTTGTCTAACCAAATGAAAGAACATAAACAATTAGTTTGAAAAATATAAGTTTTAAACCCAAATTGTGTGGGACATATACAAACTATTGCAATTCATGAATAGTTTGTAAATTGCACTTCATAGTTCATACACTATAAACCCATGCTGCATATCCCCACTGACTATATCATGTACGAGTTCAAAAACCGGGAAAATAAAACGGATCCATTTGTTTGAGGGGACCATTAGTGAAGGAATAAAATCCATAGAATATGTACTTCCAGATGACTACTAGTGATGGGATTAATAACACCACAATCCATGGTATTATAGTCACACTTAGCGGTTTATTTATCCTAAGAGATGCTCATATTCGGTCAAACCAACGGGTCCACAGAGCACTTGACATAACAAATCCATACAGAAGAATAAGATGCACAAAAATAAATAAAGAATAAGGAATCACCTGGATAATACCCTTTACACGCCAAACCTTGTGCTTTAAGACAACAATCTGTGGGTCATTGGGATGCAATATGTGCAATTCCTCTCTCACAGATTCCAAGTTTGCATTGTGCTCAGACGATAATTGAATAGCTTCAACGTAATTCACTTCCTTCTCGAGTCTCCCCAATACCGCACGAGAATCTCCTGCATTTGCAATGTACAGCAGTCCACCACAAATTATCCCCACCAAACAACACGACCCCACAGAAGCAAGTTGTGGTGTACTCAGCCATTGCTTCTTTACTACAGAAAGGAACTGCTCTTCCGTAGCCAAAAAAGCTTTGTTTATAACATCCTGTGATATCTCCTGGTTCTCTGTTGTGAACTCTGCACCATGAATAGCTGTCAAGTCAGTAACATATGCATTAGCTATCTTCAAGACTAGGGAAAAGGGAAATGAGAGAGGAAGGAGATAGAATTAGAACATGCTTCCAAAACAGTTCTATTAATTTTCCAGGTCCATGAAGAAAGATACTCAGAAAGAACTTTTTTGATACCCTAGGATGGTCAAGCGTTTAAACCTAAATTTCCATGATGTAGGAGGCAGGTCATCGTATCTTCAGTTATTTCGCCGTTAAAAACAATCATATTGGCAAACAAAATTCCATCACCCGCTTGATTCAATAACCTCCCTAGCCATACTGCATGACCCTCTACTAATGAGGCATGCCTTCCATTTTTCTAACAGTTAAGATTACATTCAAAATTTCAAGTGAATATTCCCACACTCGTACACACAAACAAAAAGATGGCCCGAAACACACATTATTCCTCACAGGCACAATACCAAAGCCCAACTTGTTGCTATAGATATTATCATTGGAATAAGAATATGCTCCAACTTAATAGAGCAGCTTTACAAGGTCCAAATGTCCACTTTTACTTTTTCTTGAAAGCCTATGGATTCTCATTCCTGAAAATGACCTCTAAGCTAAACTAAGAGTAAACACTCTTGGAGGTCAAATGTGAGTGATAGAAGGTTGCTAACAAATTGGCTCAACAAAAGTCATCATCTGCCAATGAATAGAAACTAGATTAGTACACGAACCACCTTGAAAAAGGAAAATGAGAGACAAAGGAAATATAATTAGGAAATGCTACATTAATCATTTTCCTTTTAAATGAGCTTTTTTATCAAAATTATATAAATTACATGATTCATCGAACTTCGGAGAAAATCCTATCCTACGCTATTATTTATTCGCCCAAATTTTCAAACTAGTTTCCAAACTTTTCCAGACACTAAAAATGACTTGTTTTGACACACAATGATGGTCAACAATTTAAGCTTAAATTTCAAGAATCTAGGAGGCAGACCACATTTCTTTTCCTTTTTTGATATTCATTCCTATTGACAAAAAAGCCTTAAACTTTATTGAAATTTTCCAGAAAGGTAGAACGCTCTACATCTAGTCTGAACAATCAGCAAATTTCCTCAACTATACTGCATGACCCTCTAATTATTAGTACTTTCCCTCTTTAAAGCCTTTGAGATTCTCAAATTCAAAGACTTAGAGGAATATTCTGAAACTTGTATCTCTAAACAAAAATCATTGCCACAGAACAATACTAAAGCTCAACTTGTTGCTATAGATAAGATCATTGCAATAAGAATATGCTCAAACTTACTAGAGCAACTTCAAACTTGAAAGGTCCTAAAAACATCTGCTTTCCAATTTTAAAGCCTATGGGTTCCCACTCATGAAAATGATCTCTAACATCAAAACTAAGAGTAAATATCCTCTGGAGCTCAAATGTGAGCCACAGAAGGCGGTTAAACAGATTGGCAAAGCAGAAGTCATCATTGTGCCAACTTATGGAAATAAATTCAAAAAATTGTGTTGCCAGCAGACAAAAACTAATAACAAACTGGCTCAGCGGAGATGGGTAAAGTATCACAGGTAAAGTGTAAACAGAACTTCTAGCGATGTGTAGCATAAATACTATATGAAAACAAAATGCATTGCAGAAGGATCTATCCCTATTTAGGCTATTTTACATGAACTTGGGTACAGATATTTGTCCAATTCATCTGCTTCCCATGTCTACAATACAAAATAGTCCTTAAGAAGAGACATAAAGCATTGTTTGCATCATGATGCTTTATGCATAGTATTATGGGGACACTAGTTATTATATACATGTTTGTTCCATAAATGTCCAATTTCTCACACCCTCGCCCAAGTGTTCTTTACACATTTGAAGTTGGTTTAACATGAATTTACTCACAATTACTCCACATAATGTAGGTAGCAGAAAGGAAACATACTCTTGATATTGTCGAAAAGGTGCTTATTAATGAACCGAGCTGCTTCTGCACCACCATGGCCATCGTATATTCCAACGAATGTCCCTTGAGGACCCGATTCAATCGAACTCATAGGGCCCGACTCAAGTTGGCTTTGATCTTCCAATGTATTGTTGGCTTGTATTACCGCCATTGAAAATTCCCCATTAATATGTTCCCCAGAATCCTTATACCACCACAATCCATCAACCCGACCACCGGCGTCCCTGCCTCTGCTGCTATTTTCACCTTCAGACTGGACAGAAGGCTTCCAACAGGGGGTTATAATTTTCCTCAATGAAGTTGTCACCATCCCTCTCAGATTTTATCACCCAAATCCAGCAACTGAATTGTTCATTGCTATTTTAAAGAAAACACCCACACCCTACTTTCCCTCCTAGTTTCCCCTCAATTTCCAAACCCACGTCACAAACTTCCAAAACAGAAATCTGTACATATAAAAATTACAAACCCAATAAATATTTCTCCAAAACTAATGCATGAAACATGGAGGAAAATGCACTATATGGAATCATAGAAGGAAATCAAATAAAGCTGGTGAATTTAAAGAGAATACATGTACATACCCAGATATTAAATGTATAAATGGAGGGGGAAGGGATTTCTGACATACCTCTGGTATGAACCTCGATACTTGTCCAGCCCTTTATATGAGACCTTTAAATTGCTTTCATGGTCAAATACCCATTACTTGATTACTTAGAAAATCTGGGTTTTTTTCTGGAAAAAATAATTAACAGATCTGTGCAGAGGGGGGAGGGAGGGGTTGTGTATGGATGTTTCTTGGTTCTAAAGAAAGAGGAAGAGATTATACACTGTACTTGACCCTTCCTTCTCCCTTTGGTTTTGGGGTTTTCTGTTTTCTGTTTTCTAAATTTATAAAGTATTCCTTTGGGAGGTTTTGGGGAATTTTGACCAGCAAACCACACTTTTAGGCAATTTTTGCTCATCTTTCCATTCCCTTGATTAGTAAAAGGCCACCTTTTTCCCCCTATATTTACACGTTAAGCCCTCCCTTTTCCCTTTTTACTTCAAACTCCCCCCTCGACTCTCTTTCCTTTTTCTTTTGGGTAAATGACACCATTGGCACCTACACTTTTCGAAAGATTTTAATTTTGGTCAGAATAATATTTATGTTTATTAATTAGGTTTGATTTTCAATTCAATGCAGTCCCTCCGACATCTTCTGTTAGTATTTTAAAAAACTGAAAATGACACGCATGACAGTGACCGATGTTTTAATGGAACAGGATCCTCTCAAATTACTGGACGGTTTGGGTCAACAGTTTGTGGGGCTCTTTAACAATAGAGATAGTTTACTTAGGCCCCGTTCTAAAACAAGAAATAAGTACTTATTTTTTAAGAAAACAATTTCAAATTCAAAAATAATGGGTATATTGAAATCTAAAAATATACAATATGGATCTTGTTTGAAAGATCTCATTGAGATCTTTAATACGGTACAAGAAAAATCAAAAAAAATATTTTTCATTTACATTATTTTTTAGTTTGAAAATGTGAAATAAATACATATTTTTTAAGAAGGTGTTCTGGAAGGGGCTCTTATTAGATATCATAACATCAAGTCATTTTCATTGGGTATCCATTGGTTTACATTTTTAAACATGCTATGTTAAACGAAATAGGTTCTGATTCAGTGTTTCTTAATCTTATTTTTAAGCATAATTATATTCGAAAACATATCAATCGATATTTCATAAACATAGTTTTTTGCGTACTTGATGTTCTTAATGAGCTCTAAAACAAGATGTTATGATCATCAGAATGGGCTTAGAGGGAGCATTGGATTCTTTTTTAATGAGGTATTCAACATTTTCATGTTTTCGAATAATAAAATTTAAAAAATTATACTTTTGTGTAAAAACATTTTACCATTATATTAATTTTTTTACATGTGAAGTTGTATAAAACTCGTAGAATGCAAAAAATAAAATTTTCACGCAACATCTAAAACATAGGATAGTGTAAGAGGGGAAAAAAAAACTTGATGCAAACTTTTTAAAACTAGGAGAAGACAAAAATAAAAAATACGAGCAGGTGCACATTTGGAAAGGAATGGCTGCAAAATGTAAATGACAGGACGGAGAGGGATTGGTGCCCCACAGCCCCTGTAGAGCATATCCAAATCGTCCATCTTGACAATGGACGGTTAGAAATTTTAATCCAATCAATGGACAGTCCAGATCAATAGGAATTCGGATCAAATATGAGCCATTTGTGCCGTCCCATTCCATAATTTTGGAGCATCCATGCCCCCAAATCAGATTGGGGCATGGCAGCCGAACTGGTCTTCCAGTGAGAAGGATTTGAATCGGGTTTCTCCGGGTAAGATTTCAGAGGAAGAAAAAACTTATTAAAAACCGCGCCTAGAGAGAGGTTTTGAGATCCAAAACCGAACACGGTCGGATATTTCTCATGGGACCCCAAATGGGACCACATACCTCTAGTCCCTGTTGTTCAAATGTTAGGAATAGGTCCATAAAAGTGACTGGAAAGTCTTAAAACTCGTCATAACGTCAGAGGTCACAAACAATAAATTTTGAACTCTGATGCTGTGTTACGATAAAATAGATTAACCTGGAAATATTTGTTCTTCCATCAACAACAGGAGTTTAGATTTGTCCACCACACGCAAATGACAAAATGCCAACAAAACGTTTGGCTATGGAAAGAGATTCCACCTGCACTTCAGTTCCGAATCTGTCGGTAGCTACTTTAAACCGAAAAGTTAAATCTACACGTAAGTTCCAAATTTCAACCCAAATTGGTAAATTAACAATTTAAACGAGGCCAAAATTTGTGTCGTTACAATTTCCCAACTCTCAGTGGTAAAACTGCAACGAGAATTTAGTCTTCCCACATACGCAACAGAAATTGAATAACTTATGCTGTTATGCTGCCTCAGAATCGTTTCCTAAACTCACTTACATCACCTCAGAAGCATACGACATCTGATAAGAATGATATGAATATAAAGAAGCTTCCGACTCGTTGCTGCCATCTGCGGGGCAAAACCTTTGTAAACCTCTAGTCCACCTCCATATCAGAAACGGCTTCATTCAAAATTTTCTGAAGTTCTTTCAATCTTTGTCTTGTTAAAGCAACACAGTCCTGCAACATATACCTTTGTCATTAGCAGACAGAACAATGTCACTTGTATTTATATGTGGTGTTGCTATGATGTCTCACAAAGCATCACATATTTACAAATCTGTAGTAAATTTTTAGAATTGAAGTCAGCATGAAATTTTACCGGAAAAAATAGAAACAAAATCATTTAATAAAGAAGTTTCTATGAACCTGGTAGGATGGCCTCTGACTTCGACCAAAACTACTACTATCATCGTTAACAGATTGATCACCGAACAATAATCAGTTGCCGGCCTTAGTATGATAGAAATCCAACTTTCAAGTACAAAACCATTTATACTCCAAAACAACTTCAACATGTATACAAAACACAGATTAAGAGCAAAATCTCTCCAAAACTATGAAGCTCCTGAGTTTCTTTTCAAACTTCAAAGCTCACATTTTCGACACAACCATATTTGGTATATTTGCAGGAGCCTCATAAAAACCATGACATGACAGAACACAGAGTTCATATAAAACTGTGCAACTCACCTGGATCACTGATGTGTGTGCGAGAACTGGTCCTCCAGGCTTGTAAAGAGACACAAGTTGAAAAGATGAATCCAATACCACAGTTAGAAGAGTTTCCATGACGGACTCTTCTTCTGCTGTGGGGTCCGCCAGAATGTAATTCTTGTGGAGTACACATGTCAAAGAGAAAGGAATGCTGCTCAGCTTGAGCTTCCTCTTCTCTTTATTCACTGGCTCCTTTTCCAACTTCTCCCCTTCTTCATTAGAAACTACTACTACTCTTCCATCATCATTCAGAGAAACCACTGGGATTTGCACTATATACAAAAAGCCAAAGGTAAACAAACCAGCGCAAAAACGAGTGAACCATCTGAATTAAGTACTCCGTATAAGAGTTATCACAATAAATAAGTGTAGTCATAACTAGTGAACTTCGGAATCATGAAACAACCCAAACTTATTATCAGCACATGCGAAGAGAATCAGAAGAGCAATGTCATACATGCTTTCAATAGAAATGCATATGCAGAATCTTGAATTATTACAATTCACACACGTTTTTAACAACAGTCAACACAATATACGACAAATTCGGGAAACAGAAAGAAAAGCACATTGTCAAGCTAAACATTATCAGGCATCCAATTTTACCCCACAAAAAAATTACATTGGCATGGATAGATGAGAAAGTGAGGAAAGGCAGGAAGAAATGTAAAGCTGCATCTCCTCGGCTTATCACTAATTACAAGAATTTAGTTGCTGCAGCTAAGGGTGGTCGAAAGCCTTGAATATAACTCCATAGAATACAAGGGGCCTTAATACCCCTCCAAAAAACGAGTTTCCAGATTGTTGGCTGAAAACAATATAGATTTGGTGGGTATTTGGACACCAAAGTTGGGCAGTTCAACTTTCACAAGTATGTCAACTTCAAGGCATCTCTCCTTCTATACAACCCTTTGGGGACTGCGGGGCTAGTGGGATTGGTAGCATTATTATTTGGGGGAATGATTCAGTTCTTAATGTTCATATCCTTGGTCTCTAGAGACCAAGTTATTGCTATAATTATTCCTCATAAGTTCTTGCACTTCATCGGGGTTGAAGATCTTGGCTGATGGCCCCGGTGTTCTTTCTTAATTTGCACTGCTATTTGCATACACTTGAGAGAGAGGAGGTGAGAGGGGAAATAAAGAACCTAAGTCAAGTCACATATCTACAACCATAGAAATCAACTCAAATTTGTTCTAAAATCCTGTATCAACAAAATTTTGATCCTAATATAACATATGTTGATAAACTGCAACTACGACCATGCACAAGTAAATTCTTCCATATATTTATAGATAAATTACGCAAGCACTCCTATAGGGTCTCCCAATCCTGAACTCCGCCATGAGCCCTCACTCCCCTGCTCCCACCCCAATCCCACTTTGTACAACTAAGAAAAGAACTATTGAAGTTGGAAGCCCATTGAGCTTCAGCTACCTAGTTTTTGAGTCCAATTGTCTGAAGTCAATTGGGCCTGTGGAGCTCCTTGTGCTTCCTAGAATAGCATCAAGAAATCTTCTCGATATGAGGCAAGCCTTATGTGGCTATTCTCTTTGCCTTGCTTTTGGTGGTCTAAGTTTGGAGTTAGTAGTAGGATTATATGCAAGGCAGACGCTTTTATCTGGGTGTTAGCTGCCTGGCCCACCACCAGCACAAAAGATGTGCACAGGAAGAACAATATGTGAATCTTACAGTGAGAGAAGGCAGCAACTGCTGAAAGCAATGCAGCATCAAAAAGAGCTCCATCAGCATCCAAACAGTATATATCCTGCACGAACAAAATAAATGATGTCATTGTCCGTGACAAAAATAAATGAGAAGTGAAATCCATGTTTTATTAACAATTTGACATCACGAGATACAGGGAAAAGAAAAAGGTCATTAACAGTCTTGTTGAATGCCATCTATCAATGGATAACCCAATTCACATTTTAAACTCAAGATAAAAAGCCAAATATTGAAAAGCTAGATGCTTTGTAGCTAGCTCAATTTATATAGCTGAGCAGCCTGAGATAGAGATTTCAAGCCTCAGGAAAACATTACCAGGTAGGCCATCCAAGCAGCTTTACCACTGACCAATGATAGCTCCTTCAAGTTAATCATGCCAGAACTATAACCACACATACAATTAGTCAGTAAAAGACATGCGTATTAATAATTAACAAAGCTTTAAAAAAGCAGTGTCAAATCATTGGTGTTTGACTCCTGCACTGAAACTCACACACTCTACTGTAGGACAGAATATAAAAAAAATAGGTGCATAAAATCTCAAAAGTCAAACTGATTCTGAGAAGCTGCAATAGGGAAACAGGTACTTAACACATTGTCCCACTTACAGTGTATACTCGAGTTGATTACATAAACTAAAATTACCATAGTTTCGTTTAACCAAAATTCAGGTGTTTATACTAAATTTCACCAGAAAAGATCTAATGACACAGCCAATGACCATCAAGAAGTACTCTTCATATGAAATGATAATCGTGGTGTCCTCCTAGACCTAGAAGGCTGTTATTCACACTTGATGCGGAAAGAACCAATAGCTGCTGAGAAAGTTCATGCAGTTTCAATCCATTATAATATCTGGGGCATTGCAAGACTACTAGGACTGATCGTTCTGCTAAGTTTGATGACAATAGAGCTTCCACACATGCAAAGGAGAAAAGTTTTGCAGAAAACACCTCTGCATCACGACACACGAAATTTGGTAAACTAGCTAGAACACTATCAAGCTTCAAGTTTTTGGAAAATAAGGGATCAAACTTCCTTTCCCATAAAGTGTGCATAATACACAAGACTCACAAAAAGGCATATGCATTAAAAATGGCAAAGCTTCAGCATTAAAAAATAGTATCTCTTGTATTATAGAAATTCAGAACAGGACAACGCCCAAACTCTAACTGAGAAATTCTACTACTTTTTGTTCCCCTTTTCAATAGTCTTCCAAAGGGGGCGAGGGAGGTAAACCAAAGAAAAAAATATAACAAATCATACTGACATGCCTTAAGATAGTGTCAGATAACTGCTTCGAAATAACTGGTGCTGCCTCAGCCGGCCTGCCAGGCCTAACAATTGGGGAACAAATTGGAGGCATGTGGAAATCAATAGCTGTGAACAAAACAATATCACGCATTGGCACTTAATGTACAAATATGGATAAGGGTAGGAAATTATCAAAGATTATATGCAGTCGGTGGTGGTAAACCTATACAGCCCTCGTCTGCTGACTCTGTAGTAGGGGTCATGACTTCCATCTTAATGGCCGCCAACATGGTCTGCACACAAACAAAGGACATAAAAAGCATGACCAATAATTACAAAGAGAGTACTATCCATACTTTATTCAGTAGATATTACATCAGAACTCCATCAAACAACTTATCTCAACTTAAGAAAACCTAATTCATCGTTTTGGGTGGGCAGGAGTTTCCTTGTGTTTCTTCATGTATGTATGACAGGATAGATCATGCAATGGGCAAAAAGAACTTACAGTGCAACCTATCTTGGCAAGGGCCGACCCATCAGCAGATGCAACAGCTCCTATATCATAGATGGTTAGCAAGCCCCACATGAGTGGCGAAACATACAACATTTAAGTGAGTATACACAACAGAACTAACCAAGAGCAACCGATGTATCTCTAGCTTTTCCAAGTGGCCGAGCATCAGGGCGTATGGATTCTTGAAGATGGCGCTCATGAAACCGTAGAGGAAATAGGCGCCTAAAAGCATCCACTTCCATCTCCGATGATAAATCACTGGTCATAGTCGCCGAACTCATGCTCTTCAGTTGTATTGTCTACCAACAAAACTCCTACCTTCAATTATACAAGCAGAGTGACAAATTTGAACTAATGGACCACCTTGTTAATGTGCTATCAATTTTGCACCAAAATAACCTGTTTGATAAGGGAACTACAGCCGCTTAAACCCCTTGGAAATATTGCGGCAAGAAAAAGTTACTCTAAACAACTGACTATAAAATCCTCATGTGGCTTTTGCCAATGCAAGTAAGTACAGCTCTATCTGATACTGAAATCAAGATAATTTTTTCGCCACTGCATGTGTCGTGTGGCTTTGAATTCGCATGGAAAACCTATGTCGTTCAACTTCTATCTTAATTCAACCATATAGGAATGAGTTAGAAGATTATGGGTCATGAGTTATAACAAGTCTTTCAGCTGATAGAACCTCTTCAACACCGGGAAACAAAATAAACTCTGTAAACAATGCCCATTGCGTACATTCATCTTTAACAAACAAGTACAAAAAAAAAAAACACGTTATAAACACTAAAAGCCTTCCATCTTTCCAAAATCTAATTCCAATAGCTCTTGCTTCTTCAGATACGCATTCATCAGGGCTCCCTTTGTTTCAACGTAAAATATTTTACAATGTCATATTTTTCTTCTAAAACTTTTGACACAAAGTCTTCCAACCAAACAACAACCACACCCCCCCCCCCCCCCCCCCCCCCCCCCCCCCCCCCCCTTGAGGAAAATATTTTACGTGTGTTTAACAAACGGAGCCTAAGTTTCACATTTCTAGGGTTTTACTAACAACCAAGCATCCGGGTTTGGAACAATCATTTATCTCAAAATACATCCACACAGATCACAAAAAAAAAAAAAATTTCATTGCTGCGTAGTCAGGTTTCTACAAGGCACTTCACCTTTCTTTCTTATATTAATTGTAACAATGGCCTCTGGATTTCTAGTAAGTGGAAAAGACAGCAAAGTGACCAATGATCCAACACCGCCATTGCCTATGGTACTCGAGACGAAGAGAAAAAAAAACAAAAAAAACAATCGAATAAATGAATAAAGAGATTGAATAAAACCACTGGTATGCTATGATGATCAAAAATTGTTCTCTCGAAATACGAAATATTGTCTTACCGGTCGAGATGGCGTGTATTTTGTGAGGGCTGAGGGTGGGAGAGGCGAGTCACACACACGCACAGAGAGAGAGAGGGAGTGACTGAGAGAGGAGTCTCGGAGGGTGGAGCAGTTTTGTGGTTTCTGGTCGGGCCGGGCCGGGCCAGCTTGGGTGTAATTTCAGGTACACGAGACCAAACCAAAACGAACAAAATTTGAGATAAATTTCCCTAACCTCCCCTGAGGTTTCTGAAATAACTCTTCCCTCCCTTACTTTTGCTGACAGTATACAAATTTCCCCCTCAATTACCACTTCGGATGTATCAATATTGCCCTCAATCCTTCTTTAACCTTCAATCGCATACACAAAAAATAACTTCCACCAGTTAGGTGCCGTTCCGTTTTCTTTTTAAATCTTCTTTTTCAAAAAGAAAGTAATTTCAAACTCAAATATAATGAAAATAAAAAATAATTTTTAAATTTTTTCTGCACCGTTTAAAAGATCTCAATGAGATCTATCAAACAATATCCATATTTATAGAAAAATTATTTGCATAAATAAATTATTTTTGAACTTGAAATTACCTTCATTTTCTAAAAGTTCATTTTTAAAGAAACTGAAACGGACTCATTTTTGGCCCCACCAATGTTAACCATATTGAGCACATAAAATGTAACTCATATCAAATTCACTTTGTAATATTTTTCTCTCTTTTTGGTTGGAAAATAGTAGTAATCTAAGGGAACTTTTGAGCGGCATTCATTAAACATTTATTTTTTATAAATTTCATTTACACGGATTTATTTTACCTTGGTTTATAATTTTTTTTTTGTTGTATCTTTTCATTTTTTCAGATGCATGGAATTGGAGTGTTACTAGACCAAGAGAACTCTATAAAGTAGAAATAGAGACACCGAATCCAATTTCTTCTCACACGAGGGTGTGTTCTCCCTAAATTTATTTTGGTGTTTTTTGTCGAAAGGGTATTTTCAGACTCATTTTGTGTTTATGTTAAAGACAACTCATTCTCTCCAAACTTTAGCTTTTGGTATATTTTCAATATTATATGTTTTTCTTATGTTGTTGTTTAGCTTTTTGTCATATTTTTTGGGATCAATATTGGTTTCAATGAGACGAATCAATAATTTACAACAAATTTACGCAAGACTGACAAATGCGAAAAAACAAATAAGGACAAAAATTAAGCCAAACTAGGTCTAAAGACAAATGTCAAGGGTAAATTTCACTTACCTCTCCTAAGGTTTCTGACAATTATAGAAACCTCGCCTCAGGTTTCTAAACACATTCGTGCATGGTTAAAGTTTTATGTTTGTCTCAGAACACATTCGTGCATGGACTGCCGTGACATTTACACACGGTTTTCGATGGACGCTTAAAAGGAGCAAAAATGTTACAATACATGAAAACTTTCCATTAAACTAACCATGAAAAGCAAAATAGACGATTAAGATTCACAATGTATCAATAGCATGAATCCAACCAAGAAGGGTTAGGTTGACTTTCACATAGAGACAACTGCGTTTTTTTGTTTCAGATGCATACCACTGTTTTATTGCATAAGGAGGAATTGTAAGTATGTTGAGTCGGTGTTTCGCAACTAGGAGCTTTTGTTCAATTTTTGTAACGTGACAGTGACATTGTCATGTATGATCAATTTTTGTTGTCTTTGATTTGATAAATTCATCCTATGGTAATTCTATGACAAAGAAAATCAATACTAATCGTATTAGTACAATAATTTACATAAAATTTTATACAGTAATACAATTGTGATAGTGTTCATATATATTGCAGAAATAAATGATGAATTCAGGAGTATGATAAATTGATTTGATTAGTTATGCATCTTCTTGTAGAAGTTATATTTTCTAAAGGAGTTAATGTAAATGTGTTAGCTAAAAATCATTTTTCTCAACTTAGGCTCCGTTCCGCTAAGGTTCTTATTTTTTTGAATACTTATTTTATATTTTACGAGACCGATTATTTGCTCATAATACAACACATTTAATTCAAAAAATAAGAATTCACCCTTAAGTGCAATTTATTTGGTTGTGTAACCAAACTGATTGAAGTAATTTAAGAATAAGTTTGGCTTAAAATATTTTTTCTTAAAGACGGTCAGTGTTATATCTTTTAATAATCTTGTGTTAAGATTTTCCTTCAAAAATTTGTAGAGTAATCATTCGTCAAGACAAGAGAAATTGAAAAGTATAAAACTATAGCAAAATTGGAAAAAGTTCCGAGATGACAACAATAAAAACAACGTTTTGAGAATTTTCACATTTAGTGTACCTTTTCTTGTTTTTTGTCATAATTTTTATTTTAAAATTATTCTCATTGAGACGAAATTTTACACAGATACAATAAAATTATAAAAGCCAAACAAAAAATATATATATATATATTGAAAAAATAATTAAGGCAAAAGTGACCCTAAATTTCAAAAGTACACAAAAATGTATGTACTCCTATATCTATGGCTTGTTGCACACTTGCACAAAAGCAAGGTTTTGAATACCGCACCGAACATGGTACCATTTTTTTATTGGTACGATATATACCGGTACTAATGTGATACCAAATACTGTTTCAGATTTCTCGTTAAAAATAATAATTTGTTAAAGAACTGTGCTATACACACAAATAAATAGGTAATAGATATTGCACAGATTTTTGTGTGGGGTCCACTACGGGTCTCACACAAACAATCTAACCCGTTCATTAAATGTAAAATATTTTTTCAAGGGCTTCTGTAAAAAATTTAACTCAATTCAATACCTATAGATGCTTGATCTAATTATCAAACTTTTCATTCGATTTTCAGAATAATGAAATGTTAAATGATTAGATCAAGTAACTATAAGTATCGGATTTAGCTAATTTTTCATGGGGGCACTTGAAAAAATATTTTACATTTAATGAATGACTCGAATTATTTGTGTAAGACCCGTAGTGGGACCCACACAAAAATCTATGTGGAATCTCTGTACAACAAGTTTGTGTCAACAGACTTATTGTTTATTAAAATTCTTACATACTATATGGGAATCGAATAGTATGTTTTTTTATCTGCTTGGATATGGTAGTAAAACGCAAAGGAATAAGCTTGGAGTAGTATTTTTTCTTTTATCTTAAAACATTTTGTCCACACAGATAATTTGTGCACAGATTTTGTTGTGCAGCCCACCACAGTCCCACACAAACGATTTGAGCCGTTTATTAAATGTAAAATATTTTTCTAATGGTTTTAGCGAAAAATCAGTTCAATCCGATACTTATAGATATTCGATCCAATCATTTACGGAGTAACTTTTTATAATAAGATGATTGGATTGAGCACCTATAAGTATCAGATTAAGCTGATTTTTCACGAAGACCCTTGAAAAAATATTTTACATTTAATGCCTTGTTCCTTTCCCTTCTCAAAAAGAATTTTTCAAAAAATTCCCCCTAGATTTTAACATTTCTCTTTTTATCTCTCTCCACTTATTACCCCTAACAAGTTTTCAAATTGTTTTTCAAAATACCAACCAAACAAAGAATAATGAACGGCTTGGATCATTTTTGTGCACAATCTATGCACATATTGTCCTCGTGGTTAGGAGCGTTGATCTTGCAATGGATACAAGCATACAGCTCTGTGGGATTAGAGTACCGTTCTCTCTCACACATTCAAATTTCAAAAATTCAAATGGCACCCAGGGAAAAAAAGCATGCAAAGCTGCCACTTTTCTCACACATCTCAGAATATCGTACTGTACTTTATACTTTGCCCAGCTCCACCCTCGTCTCCCTCTGTGAGTAATGACACTCGGAATCTGTAAAGACATCAACATCATTATCTCACCATTTTCTTCATTTTTAGACTGGGTGGGAACGACTTGTGTTGCGTTTCTTGCCCATTTTGCTTCGTGGGATTTTGAAGTGAAGCATCTTCACAGCTCCAAATAATTCAATCACAAGATTCACAACTTTCTTCTAATTGGTTTTGTTAATTTCCCAGTGTTTTGCAGGGCTTGCAAATTTTGAAAATTAGGGTTCCTGTGAAAATCCATAGCTGTGGGTTTTAAACCTTTCAGATTCTTGAAGTCTTGAGTTTCTGAGAAATCCCAGTTTTATGAGTTTTAGAGCTTGAAGTTGTTTGCAATCTTGTGGGTTTTAGAGATTGAATGCAGTGATGCACGATCAATTATTCTGGTAAGTTTTTCAAAGCATAGCCCCCCATATAGTTCATCTTGAACAAATTTAGGTATTGAAAACAGTACTGGTTTCCTAGCTGTGGTTTGAAGGTTGTTCAAAGTTAAGAGCTTTATTCACAATGAAAGAAGAAAACCCATCTGAGAATCGAGCAAAAGCACCAAAGTTTTCTGATCAAAATCAGATACCAAAGGGAAACAATGCAAAATCCAACAGCAATTTCTCAAAGCCACGGTCTTCTTGGGGTTCGCAAATCGTTAAAGGGTTTTCAGCGGATAAGAAAACCAAGTCACAGACCTCTACTGTTGCAACCAAGAAAATGCCCCTCACAAGCTCAGACATACCAAACCAGAAAAACCCTTTTTTGCTTTCACATTCAAGGGCCAAAAGGTCTCTTGTTGGTGATTTGTCTTGTTCTGCCCGTGCTACACAAGCTCATCCCAACACAATTAATACCAACAGGACAAATCATTCCGGGTCCCGTGATATGTTTCTTGAACTAGACCATCTGAGAAGCTTGCTCCAAGAATCAAAGGAGAGGGAATTCAAGTTGCAAGCCGAACTGTCTGAATGTAAGAGGAACCCTAAGGTTTTGGACCTTGAAAGAGAGCTAGAGTTGAAGAAGGGAGAAGTTGACAGCCTTGTTAGTAAAGTTGGGTTGCTAGAATCAGAGAAAGTAAGCCTAACTCAACAATTGGTATCTCTAACTTCTGGTATCGAAACTGAAGTTCCTAGTGCACCAGCTTCTTCACATAATCTTGAGATGGAGGTTGTCGAGTTGAGGCGGCTGAACAAGGAGCTCCAACTTCAGAAGAGGAATCTTTCTTGTAGACTTTCATCTATGGAATCCCGTGTGGCCACTCCTTCAAAAGTTTCTGAGGTAGTATCACAATCTCATATGTTAAATTTCCCATTTTTCCAACTTAATTCTGTTCTTTTACTCTTTATATTGCTTGCTCAGAAAAAGCAGGACCTAAATGAATTCAAAATCTAGTCACGTGCTTTTATTGTTGTTTGGTTTGAAATATGGATAGCTCAAATCAATTATCAATTATAGTCAATACTAGGGGTTTAGTGCCATTAAGTGAAGTTCATTCCATTGCATATCTGGTTTTGTATTCCTAAAGGCTAAAGTGTCAAGGTTGTTTGGTACATAATCGGTTTGCAAAACAGTAGTCAAAAACTTCTTTGGTTGATGGTTTTTGTAACTTGTTTTCTGCTGTGATTTTATGGAAAATAACCCATTTTTTTGAGTGGTGAAACTCTGATTCTGCATTATCTCAGCAACTGCATAGGGTTTAGAGATATATTAGGGTAGGGAATATAGTTTAGTTATTTATCATTGACTTGTTTTGACCTGTTTTTACATACTTCTTAGAATGAGAATGAGAATGTCGCAAAGATAAAAGCCGAGGCTACTTTACTAAGACTTACGAATGAAGACTTGAGTAAACAAGTTGAAGGTCTCCAAATGAGCAGATTAAATGAGGTGGAGGAGCTTGTCTACCTGAGATGGGTAAATTCGTGCTTGCGAAATGAGTTGCACCATAGCTCAACCATGGGTTCTGATAAGGCATCAAGCCCCAACTCGAATGAGAGTAACAAATCACTTAACACGCCTTCTTTTCATACTGAAGAAATCTCAGAATCTAGCACTGCTGAGAGATTCAGCCTGATTAAGAAGTTGAAGAAATGGCCTATTACTGAAGAAGATCTGTCTAGTATAGAATGCCTGGATAACGATGCCATAGATAAAAGTTGGGTTGACTCGCATAGTCCAAGAAGAAGACACTCCATAAGTGGATCAAAATTCTTTGCAGAAGACATGCTGAGTAAATGGAGGCAATCTAATGGTTTTATTTGCGTTAAGGAAATTGAAAAGGAGGTAGAGACACTAGCTACTCAAAAGTATGGTTTGGAATCGGATGTAGTTCAAAAGCCTCAAATTTTAAGCAACTTCCAAGAAATTACTAAGTTAACATCTTCTTTGGATGTTGCAAAACGGGCATTGCGTGTTCCTAATCCTCCTCCAAGGCCTTCGTGTACTGTATTGAGTGGTTGTAAAGATGATGGTGCAACTCAAATTCCACCACCGCCTCCTCCACCCCCTCCCCCACTGCCGCCTCCAAATTTTGCAACCAGAGGGACCACGGGAGTGGTGCAGCGAGCCCCAGAAGTAGTTGAGTTCTACCATTCACTCATGAAGAGAGACTCCAGAAAAGATTCTTTAAGTGGAGGGATTATCGAAGGACCAGATGTTGCAAATGTTCGGAGTAACATGATTGGGGAAATTGAGAATAGATCTTCACATCTGATTGCTGTAAGTGCTTGTGACTTCTTTGTTCCTTCAACAATGCTCACTGTCATTCTATTGTTCAAAGGATAGTGATACAAAGATGTATTTTTCAGATTAGTGCTTTGTTTTTTGCTGACATGACAAATGAAAAGAGATGAATTCAATTCCGTTTTTTCAAGTTCTAAAGTTGCTTTCCCTTTTCTCACAATCTATAGGATATCAGTTGGAGACAGGAGCAAATGAACTCCCAATGTTGCAATTTATATTTTCATTTGCTATGAAAGTGGGTTCCAATTGCGTAATTTTTGTCCTTCGTATAGATAAAGGCGGATGTTGAGACTCAAGGAGAATTTGTAAACTACCTGATCAGGGAAGTCAACAATGCAGTTTATCAGGACATTGAGGATGTAGTGGCATTTGTGAAGTGGCTTGATGACGAACTTTGTTTCCTTGTAAGTTTATTGTTACCGCCATTACTTCGTTATTTTGTTATGAGTCTATGACATATCTTGCCCCCATATTTTAGAATTGAGCATGTAATGCTTATTTGAGAGGGATTTACAACAAGAGTGCCATCTGTAACTGGTAAACAAGACATTAATTTCCTGTTAATTAGTTTTTTGAGTCATCTTTTTAGGGCAGTTATAAGTGTGAATGTTGGGTTATGTTCCTTATATGGTTTAGAGATAAATGGAACCATGGTGCTATAGGTGTCATTATATTCTTAATATGTAACACAGATGTATGCAGAGTGCTACTATGCTTACCAGCCTTTTTTGCCTTGAAGGTGGATGAAAGGGCAGTCCTTAGGCACTTCGATTGGCCAGAAAAGAAAGCTGACACGCTGAGAGAGGCAGCATTTGCGTTTAGGGATTTCAAAAAATTGGAGTATGAAGTTTCTAATTATCAAAATGATCCCAAGTTGCCATGTGATATTGCACTAAAGAGAATGGTCAATTTATCCGAGAAGTAAGAACCTGATTCTTCCATCAACACCAGGATTCTTTAACACTTTCTGAAGTACATGCTAGTCTTTCAAATTTTCCACGAACATCTCCTTTCCATTTTCAGGATGGAGCGAACTGTTTATAACCATCTCCGGGTTAGAGAATCATTAATGTGTCATTGCAAGGGGTTCCAAATTCCCACAGATTGGATGCTTGACAATGGAATTGTTAGCAAGGTACACTCATCATATGCCGCTATTGATTTGCAAATTTCATGAGCTATCTATAAAAATGAGGATGCCTAGTATTGAACAACAGTTGGCTGGCTAAGCTTTATGTACTGGAAGATTATTCATTCCACATAGCAGACTGGAGAAGAAAGATCTATCTAACCAATACCACTTGTTTGCACTAATTTGCCTGGCCAGTCAGTTTAGTTTAGGAGGTTTTTTTTTTTTTGGGTCTTTTCTTGGCTCAGAAAAGGAGGATGATCAAGTTTTGCAGACTTGTTATATGATATTTTGGATCATTACATGGGGGATCATTGTGATAAGTAGGGAACGGAATTGAAAAGAGAAAGACAAGGCATCTTATTTATGGCAAACCTTCCATCAGCTGTAATGATTCTTTTCAAGTGCCTAATTCTTAGCATACAGGCTGTTTGTCTCTTCTTTGATTTCTTTTTAAGTTTGATCTTAGACAGTGTCACCGTTGGTTCCATTTACCGATGCTTGCTGGGCTTGATCCTCTCCACGTTGCTTGTTTTCTGCAGTGTTTCCATTTTATCTCACAGAACTAATTTGTTTTGGAAATCACTGAAGTTATTAGTTCTTTGCAGATAAAGATTGGCTCTGTCAAATTGGCAAAGAAGTACATGAAACGGGTAGCTATGGAGCTTCAGGCCAAGGGAGCATCGGAAAAAGATTCTGCTATGGATTATATGCTACTTCAGGGCGTGAGATTTGCCTTCCGAATACATCAGGTTTGTTATATAAGATCGTCATCCATTTTTTTTTTATGTTGCGTGCACCTGACCTAGGACAGCTGATTATAAAAGGAGAATTCAACCAGTTTCTAGAAACAAGAGCACTCATTCTTTTTGTATCTTTTTCCATTGTTGAGCAGGATGGTTTTCAAGAATATGAAAACATCTAATGTATTCTCATAAATGAGTTATTTTCCACACACGCACAAAAAAAAGAAAAGAAAAGAGAACTGTGAAAGAAGTTTTAGAGAAAGTTAAACCTCTTAGAACTGTCTTTTAAGCACCAAATCCTGAAACAATTCTCTTTGGACTACTTTCTTTTTGGGAACCTCATTAAGCATATATGGTTTCTAAACTTGTGAATCGACTTATTTTAACCAAACTTGTGAATTGACTTATCTATACTGTTGGATTAAACCCACTTTGTTTCTTGTTTGTTGCAGTTTGCTGGAGGATTTGATGCAGAAACAATGCATGCATTTGAGGAGCTCCGTAATCTCGCTCTTGTTTTGAATAGGAAGTAAGAGTAAACTAGTAATTACTCTCTGAGGCATTAACTACTTGATGCCCCAGGACCTCTAGCTACCACACCATCATGTGGGGTTACTAGACTTGGTCGTGAATTCTGCATGATTGTGTAGTGGTTAGGGACACTGGAACGCCACAGAGCCATTCCCGGCAGCTCTGACTAATTTTTCCAAGATGGGTAAAATCATATAGCTATTGTAGGATACAAAAGTGTGAGAATCTGTGTACAATCTTTGAGAGGAATTGTGGTTTTGGTGTGATTTCACTCCATCCGTATGGGTTTCTCTAAATTAGAAACGCTTGAATATTGACGATATACCATGTCAGGGCTATGGAATAATTTTGTATATTGATTTTGAGACAGGCAAATAAAATGAATACTTTTTCACTCTTTGTTAGCTTCGGTTTTTCTGAATAGAAGCAAAATCACAACTTCACTAATGTCTAATATTAATAAAAAATCTTTTGGGGGCGAGGATGGGTGGTTGTGTAGGGGCCAGTATAACAAAGGGTAGTTGTGTCACTCTACTAGCAGAGTTAATGCCGTTTGGAAGCAACATAATATAAGGGGGAATATGTATTTTGTCTGTAATTTCAGAAACCTTAGGGGGGTCACTGCATCTGTTAGAAATCTCATGGGAGGTAGGTGAAATTTAAGATCTCGGTAATTGGTTCAAAATTGAAACCGATCAAGACTAACGAACTGGATTGATCCAAAGAAGATAAACGGTAGGTGTTTTTTATTCGGTGCCCCTCATTTAAAATCTCAATTTCGGATCGATTTGTGTTTCATTTAAGGTTATTGAGACCGAAACAAATTAAAATCGTTTGAAACCAATAATTTCGATCATCTCTCAAATCTACGGTTCAAAACCAAATGAAACAATCACCGGGACAAAAGCATTTGGGGGCATTGATGCCAAAAAAATGCATTGGGCATTATAGTGTTCCCTTAAGAGAGCAACCAAAAGTTGAGATTTATACTTGCTTTTTATGTTGTCCACAAGGACCACAACGACAAATAAGTAAGGAACACAATTATTCTTAAAAGAGTATACTCCACGATGACTAATGCTTTGCAAAATATGCACAAGTGTCTTCTTGATTGTGTCTTATGTTTGCTATCAACTCTTGTCTCTTGCTGTGCCGCCCAATGTGAGTTCCAACAATGCAGACACGAGAATAATGGATGTTCTAATTCATTAGCTAAAATGGCTTCTAATGTTTTGTATTGATTTATCTCTTTGGTTGATTTGTAAATTTAGGAAATGAAGCCCCGACTTTGATACTATTGTTAGCTAGTCCTACGTTGGTTTGATCTTCACTTCGACTCACTTGCTTTGATGCTCATAAACCAAAACACGATACATCCTGATCCAGGGAATATGATGGACACTATTTGAGGGGAATTTTTGTAATTTCCTTTACAGTTTTGGGAAAAAGTGCACGGTTTTATAGTTCAGGGGAATCTTTGTAATTTCCTTTGTGTTGAATTTGACATTTGTTAAAAATAATCGAAAGCATCTTACGGTGTCGTTTCCTTAAGTATCTATTCTAATTGGAAATTGAATGCTACTCACACAACGATTCAAACACAACAACTTAAACAACCTCTCACATGCATGTGGGCTCCACACACACTACTGTGTGTGGAGCCCACATGCATGTGAGAGGTTGTGTAAGTTGTTGTGTTTGGATTGTTGTGTAAGTATCATTTTTGTTGGAAATTACTCCTAGAATATATACTACAGTTTTCCCTAATCATTCTCTCCCTCTCTCTCTATCTCTCTCCATCAGATTTTCTCTCTACAAGCAACATGGAAGTGGAAACGCTAGCCAACGGCAACAACACCGCCGCCAACGCCGCAGCCCCACCCACGGCGGCGGCCGCCATAGCTGCGGCCGCGGCCGCAGCAGCGCCGTCGTCGAAGTTGACTCAGCTGGCGGAGTCACTCAAGCTGGAGCACCAGTTCTTGAGGGTCCCCTTCGAGAACTACAAGAAGACGATCCGCGCCAACCACCGCGTCGTCGAGAAGGAGGTTTCCGATGTTGTATCCGGCGTGTCCGATGCCGCCGACAATGGCGAATTGTCCGCGGTCGAGCACCTCAATTCACTTGTTTCAAGATTGCAAGGCCTCAAAAGGAAGGTATATATAGACCCTAACCTAAGTCACATTATTCACGTGCGCGTGCGTCTGTAAAAACGTTCCGAACTACTAAATTCACGAGAGGGAGGATTTAGAGCAAGAGCATAGGGCACTGTTGAAAGATTATGCGACTTAGACCCTAACCTAAGTCACATAATTAACGTGTGCGTCTTTTAAAACATCCCAAACTACTGAAATTCGCAAGAGCGAGGATTGGAGGAGTGACATTGCATGCGAGGATTGAGAGCGAGAGCGGAGGTCCGAGGGCACTTCTGAAAGATTATGTAACTAAGACCCCAAGGTTGGTTTGTGAGAACACGGGGGATGTAAACTTAATTTAAACTATGATTTATGAGAGAACTGGCTGTAATTTGATGTGTCCCATATGAGTACTGGCTTCCTTGTTGGGAATTGAATTGGACATTTGGACCTAGGGCTTGTTAGTTTTCTTGATATAGGAATACCATTCGTTTTCCAAATTTTAAAGAGATGATCATAGAGCAGTGTTGATTGGGTTCCGTTTCAGTATTCCATGGTCGGAGACAGTAGTTTTTGTAATTGGTAATTTCAGTTCCGATTGCTTATTGTAATCACAATCAGAATTAAGGACATTGCTATGGCCAAAAATAAAGCAATATCTTCCTGAATTTGTGATTGAAATTAGGAGCAGTTATTGTGGTTGTATATAGGTTTGTATATGGATATTTGAAAATTTGAATTTGACTCGACTACCAGTTGTTGAGAAAACGTGGTGTGTGCATACCATGCTATTTAGTTTCTTAATTATGAGAATTGGGACTTTAATTTTGATGTCCCCACACAAGCATTGACTTGATTTTTTCGGAATGGATGGAGGTTACGCCTGATTTGTGTTAGTATGGAAGCACAATTGGAGGTTGAAATTCAAGATTGAATTTATTTCGTTTTCAAGAATTCTCTTACAAAACTGTGAATCAAAGTCCACTTTGATGAGTCCATTTTCTGGTTCGGCGCTGAACTTGCTCTGATTGTTTTTTTCATCATCTTCAAAGACACTGCTACGGTTAAAACTAAAGAAAAACGTTCTTGAATAGATTGAATGTTTGGAATTGTTATCCTGCATTCTTGCATATGTGGTTTCTACTATCTTTACAACTACTATATCACAACTACAATATTGATACTACTGTCGTCAATCAGTTGGAAGAAGGGAGCCGTACAGAGCACTTGCAAGCACAGAGGTGCCGTGCTCGCCTTGATCACTTAGAATCAGCAGACGTGGACAACTTATCAGAATGGAGTGACATGCGTTTGAAACGCATACTAGTGGACTACATGTTGCGAATGTCTTATTATGATACTGCATTAAAGCTGGCAGAAAGCAGCAATATACTGGTAACGTTATTCTCTTTGCCCCATTTGTGCACGTTGGGTGATATTTGGGAGATCTATACTTGAAATATTATGGGGTGCAGTTCATGTAAAAGGGAAGTCTGCCTTTAACTCCAAAAGCTGTGCTCCCATACATATTCCCTTTAAAATGTTTAAAAAGGAAGTAAAGAGGGTGGTCCAGTGCTTCTAGAGACTAGAGAGGGCAAGGTATATCCATCATTACCTCTCCATTTACAGAGAGGATGTTTCAGTGACTTGAACCTGTGCCATGAGGGATCCTAAGGGCAAAAGTTGCTCATAGCCCAACGTTGCCGTACTTATTTAGGATTGATTGCTCAACTTTCACAAGCCGATTACTTTCCCTCCAAATTTCCTTAAAGCATGGCCCAAAGCTATGTAATTATGTTACTATTTTAGAATTAGTTCATCATTGCTTATGCCATTATACGCTTGTGACACCAATTGGGAAGGTTCTCCCATTCTGGCTCAATTTATTGATATTCAGGATTACCTGAAAGCTCCCTGCAACAAAAAGAGAGTTGTTGACTTTTCAAACGCTTTTCTGAGGAACATGCACTTCTAAATCTCTCGACAGCCTCCTATAATAGCACATCAGCAAAACATTCCTTTGTGCATGTGCAGTCATCCAGTGCATCCTTCTGTGGGCATTTCAAATGCTCCTCTAAGGAAAATTTTATGTCATGATGACAACATAAACTCTATAACCCTCTCGTTTTCAATTTATGCTCTTCAAAAGGGCCTTAAAATTTCATCTTGAATTTAGCCAGTGTTAGGCAGCACTCTGCCTATTTGTTTGGGAAGAAAATGGAATTTTTTGCCATAACTGCAGCTCTATCCACGAGGCAAAAGGGAAAAGAAGGAACTAGCTGTGTATCACTTATTCATTGCTCTTTGGTAAAATTTCTTTAATGGCCATTCTAAGTCCCTAATGGCAGTACATAAGCTGCTCTTTCATTCTGATTGGCAAATTACTGTACTTTCATGGTCTTTAAAGCATCGTCAGAGTCTTTTCTCTCATATTCTTTATGCTATTCTGGTTAATCTTGATCCTTTTGTATCAGGATCTTGTTGATATTGACGTGTTCAATGAAGCAAAAAAGGTTATTGATGCTCTTCAAAATAAAGAGGTAGCTCCAGCACTAGCCTGGTGCACTGATAACAAGTCTAGGTTGAAGAAGTCTAAGGTACATGTTATGTTTTAACACCATTCTTCTTCTTCCTCTTCCAAGTTTAACTTCGAGAGAGATGATTCTATTTCTTTGGTGTTTTTTTTTTGACTTTGTTTAAGGGCAAAGTCTTACACAGATTTGCATGCACTTCTCCATGAGTTTTACATCTGACATTACCTATTGTGGACAATTTCACACCAGTGAATTTTGTTTATTTGAAGTTAAGCAAGAAAAGGAAGAAAACATCAAGTTTTTTACTTGTATAAAACAGCTAGACTTCCATATCATCCTTTGGGAAGAGAAGACTGTAGATATACGCAACTGTATGTGGGTCTTTTGCAATTGTTTACTCTGGCAAATTGATCAATATTCGTTTAGAAAGATGGAATCAAATGTCATAGTGGGCAGATGATTCATAATCATACGATGCTTAGCTCTTTCAAGTTTTGACTGCCCCTGGATCACAGCACTGTATGATTCTGTAAATTAAGGATGATGTATCGTTAGGGTTTTCCAAGTGCCATTAGTTCCTCAAAGATGGTTGTGCCGATAATGACCCCGGCAATCAAGCAAGCTTGAACTTCTTTTTTCTTTCTTTGAAATCAGCGTGAGTGAATTGGGAAAATGGAATTATGTTGGCGTCTGAAGAAATTTCCATGGATTGGTGAGAAGTAACTCGGGGGAAAACTGGTTACCTAATAGACAAATAGTAGGGGAGAGAAGCAATGCATCCCTATCTGAAATGACGGGGGGCTTCTTGGCATTCTGTGACTATTTGGAATGATTATCTGAAGTTGCTGTTTAATTCGAAATTGTCTTTGAGCATGTAAAGGTCTTCTTGTGGAATGTGATTATCATTTATTTGTACCTGATTAAAGTAGCTTTTGTTCTACTAATAAATTGAGGCAGGGAATTTGGATATATTCTCAAGAATCATTTTATTATATCTGGGTTTTTCCGGGTCTTGAATATCATATGGTTATTGACATAGAGAGTTGTGTCTTGTGAGATGCTTAGGCTGCTGAACTGTTTCTGAAAGTTTAGTGATTCAGGTTGCAAAGTAGTGCACTTTGAGAATCCTCTTACTGTATCTGAGTTCTTTCTAAGCTTATATCGACTGCAGCTATATATGGTTATGGACAAAAGAATTGTGTCTTGTGAGATGCGTGGGGTGCTATTCTGTTTCTGAAAGTTCAGTGATTCAAGTTGCAAAGAATTGCGCTTTAGCAGTTGCTTGAATAGTTTGTGGACTGGAATTCGGTAGAACATGCTAAAATCCCAGCTTCAGATTGACAGACCAGATAAACTTGCAGACAGCTGGGCTCTGAGGAAAATGTTTGGAAATTTATTCAACAATAGCGACAAACTGTTCGCGCACCAGATTGAATTTACACTTACATGTAAAGTTGATGCACAACAAAATAACAAACTGGTTAGTGGTTGCGATGCTTTATCCCAGATGCTGAAAGAACATTACTTAGTGATGTGCTGTTAAAACTTTGATCCAGACTCCAGAGACTCTGGAGCAAGTATTCGACCTAGTTGAGATCCAACAAAAGGGTTTGTAGCAAGAAAACATTGATCAAAGAGATCATTAGTTGGTGTTTTGCTTGGGACTTGAAACATCAACGTTGAGTGAAGATAAAGTTGTAGCAAGGAAACCATTGGGTTACTACTGCAACTTGCAACTGGTAGTTTAGTGAACCTAATGACTGGTTTGGGTGAGAAGGAAAACCTTTGATCACCCGGGATGGGCATGGTTTACTTACTCAGTTAAAAGCATTGGAGGTCAGGGATTTGGATTTTATGTGATTTTTTTCAGCATTAAACCATAATCATCCCAATGCATCAGCTTATGGGGATCTTAGGTCAAGGGATATAAGCATTGAATGAGGCGATCACAAGCTGGACAGGTGCTTGACAGCCACCTTCTGGAAGAAAAATAATTTTTGCGTCGGATATAACTTTTAGGAAGGACATTCTTTTTTAGTGATCTGTTGATGTAGACTAGGAATCGGTGAGAGGCATTTCTGGAAAGCTGCAGGTTCACCAGTTTGACTCCTACTTGTACGTCAATACACATAGGCATGGAGATAAAGGTCGGAAATTTGCAACCGGAACAAGGAGGTGCAGATGTGAAGAACTCGAAGGAAAATGGTGCTAATGTTTGCATATTGACATCACTGGAAGTAAGAGAATGCATGTTCAAGGACTACTGAACTGAAACTCCGTAGGCGCACATGGGTTTTTAGGTAGATACGTAAGTTATCTAGAATATTTAGGTAGCAAAGGGACTGCTGTTAAAGAACCTAGCTTGGTCAATTGCCAAAAAGAGTTTTTCCAGAACTTTAGCTGGTTTGTTGGGCAGATAAGGTTAAAAGTTCTGCCAACTTGTTGGTCAAGCTGACGATGAGGAAAGACGAATAGCCATTCCCAAGTAGGAAATTGGTTTCAAAACAAAGGAGCTCCTTGTTTATCCAGTGATCATGTCAAAGGAACAATAGAACTTATGAGAAATCATGAACTATGGAATACTTGAGTAGATAAATATCCAATATGCTATGTATGGTGCTTGATAAGGAGCACAATCGGCTTACAGCCAGCTACTTTTGGTTATTTTAACAGTTGCAGCTGACTCTTAGCCCCTAGGGGTGTGAAAATGTGAACCATGAATAGTTGGGTGAGCCACGTCATCTGAGGTATGGATAACAAATGCATGCTTGACATCTTCTTGCTGTTTGTTGTGACTTGTGAGAACATACCTGCTATTTATCAAAATAGGGAAAAATACGGTCCAGTAATATCTATTCAGTTGAGACTTTTTTGGGGGAGTTGATATCGTGCATGTGCTGCATTTGTATATCAGTACTTGCAAGGGAAGTTTTGGAGGCTCTCTCAAAACAAGCGTGCATGCTATATAGTACCACAATTTCTGTCCCTTTTTGGTTCTTTTTTGCCTCCTTTGTGGGAGGGGGAAAGTTAGACTTTTATATTACTCTTTTCTTGTTTTAAGAATCAAGTTGTTCTTCCATAACATTCTCGGGGTGGTTCACCAAGAACTCAAGATGCTATCCTGGAACCAAATTGGTCCATCAATTGACTGTAGTATTGGCAATGCTTGGTGAAAAAAAGGGATTTATGTAGAAATTGAAAATCAATGGATACTAGGACATTCATCATATTCAGTGTTACATGTACAAGTGTGAAGGAAAAAATTTGCTTGAATGAAGAAGTTCTGGGGAGAAGGTTATTTCAGGACATGGCAGTGCTCTTTAAGCAGTCAAAAGACTAAAGTTCATCTGTAAGGAAGCATCTGATAGCTTTCTGTAGCTTTTCCATTTAAATAGTCTCATATTGTTTCCGTGAACTGGAGCTTTAAATATTTCTCTGGTGTGCTGGACAACTGTAAGTTTTATATGCTGGTGAGCTGGATAATCGCAAGTTCGTAAAGTGACATCATGATATGTTTTCTTTTTGTTTGCGACGTGGGGAGGTGGTGTTATGTAGTATGTCATAAAAGTTATGCAGTCTTGCCTTGTTTTGATGGTAGGGAATGTTATGCAAACTTGTTTGATGCTGCAATTATTTTCTTTACAGAGCAAATTCGAATTCCAGCTGAGACTTCAAGAGTTCATAGAGTTGGTTCGAGCTGAAAACAACTTGCGAGCTATTACATATGCGCGGAAGTACCTTGCACCATGGGGAACAACCCATATGAAAGAACTACAGCGGGTCATGGCTACCCTAGCTTTTAAAAGTAGCACTGACTGTGCTACATACAAGGTGAACCATGTCCTCATTCCCTATCAAGATGCTTGTAACCATGAATGGCCTTCCTCCCTCTTTCTTTCTTTGATGTTAAAGCTTTGACTATTTCATGAGACCTATTGATTGTAGATTGGATGATGTCTCATCAATGTGATGACTTCAGTAATTAAGAAAACTGTCATTAACTGTCATGGATGTACTATGTATGATGAACCTATGTCATAATTCATCTGCATCCATAGCAACCTTGATTCATTTCTGCCTATGTTGATGTGACATTTCACTTGTCAACATTCCTATAGATGCTTTGTGACACGGTTTTGTGGTTAAATTCGCGTGCTCTTGTAGCCTTCAATTGGTCAGGTATGGCTTTCATTAGGTGCTTAGTGGTAAACCAATATGCCCATCTATTACATCTACCCCTTGTAAATATGTTTCCATTTTGACAATAAGCCTAGATATTGCCTCCTTTGATCAGTGGTTTACCTTTTGCTTTGAAGCTAATGTCTTATAGATTGGTGCTGTGCGATTAATTGTACTCTTGTGCAATGATTTTCAGGTTTTATTTGAACCAAAGCAATGGGATTACCTAGTGGACCAATTCAGACAGGAATTCTGCAAAATATATGGCATGACCTTCGAGCCTTTGCTGAATATTTATCTACAAGCGGGCTTGTCTGCTTTGAAAACTCCGTATCCACATTCAGTCTTCATATCTGATAACTTAATTATTGTCCATATCTGAATTTTAACTGTTTTTGTGTGGCCTCAAATACCATCACTACTGGGACCAGACATAAAAATGAGATGCTTGACCCTTGTCAGTTCTTTCACAAGATTTCTGAAAATGATTTTTTTTCCTCGGGAGCTTCAGATTTGCAATATGTATTCAACTTGTCATTGGATTTATACGTGGATAACTCTTCGTATTTGTTATTTGAATACATGGTTTTACCTTGACCTGATTTAGATTCTGCTACGAAGATGATTGCACCAAAGAAGATCCTTTGTCACAAGAGAGCTTCCGCAAGTTAGCACAGCCCTTACCATTTTCAAAGCAGCATCATTCAAAGCTCTTATGCTACATAACTAAAGAGCTTATGGACACGGAGAACCCCCCACTAGTCTTACCTAACGGCTATGTCTACAGCACTAAGGTTAGTTGTTATCCCCTTTCTTAAGCTATGCAACACTATTCTTACTGCCAAAATGGTCCGTAATATGCAATCTGATTCATTTCCGTTTCTGAAACCCTCGGACTACTACAATTTTTTACTCCGTAGCTAGTAGCTACTGCATGTTTAGTTCTTCATCTCCTCTCAGCTGCTTCAATTTTGATTACGAGGCCCTATTTGGTTTAGTTCGTTGTTTATGTTTCTCTGGACAAAAAACTTGTTTGGTTGATGGTTTTCGAAACTTATTTCTTGTGTATTTTTTTTTGTAAAGGAGCCTACAGTAGAACATCAAAAAGACGTTATCGAACTCCTGGTAATGATTTTTGGTAATAAATGAAGGTGGCTGATTTTGCCACTATTTTTTTTGTTAATGCCACTCCCCTGCAAGTGTATTTTTGGAGTGGTGTTAACAAAAAAGAGAGTGGCAAAATCATTTCCCTAAATGAATAAGATGCGAAAAGCATGATTGTTTTGGAAAAGTGTTACTCGGAAACTGATTTTGGAGGGTGCTACCAAACAAATTTTTACGTTTTGGTTGGGTTTTGGACCTTTTGGTTTCTGAGATTTCCACAGCCCACATCGTTATCTTCATAAATAAGTTATTTTTTTACTTCTTTGCTTGTCCATATGATGTCTCTTTTGCATTGGCAGGCTCTGGAAGAGATGGCGAAGAAGAACTGCGGCAGAATCACTTGCCCGAGGACGGGTCTAGTCTGCAACTACTTGGAAGTTGAAAAGGCCTATATTTCGTGAATCCACATGGCTATGGTATGTTGTACATTTCAAATCTGAAATTTGTGTCTTCTTCCTGCTCACTTGATTAGCCTCTCTATTGATGGTTCGAGACCTACCATATGTACATAAGCAAAAGACTTGTTTCTGTACCTTTTGAGTACTAAATTCCTGTTATTTTTACCGGATTAACTCTGGTACTTTCTATTGATCTAGTGGCAACTTTCTATGGATGTAGTGGGCAAGTCTCCAGCTGCGTTTTTGTAAATTTATACAAGTCTGAAACTTATTTAGGTATTTTTTATTTTTCGTAACTTTTTGTTTAGCTTTTGGTCGTAATTTTTACGATTAATCGTTCGTTTTCACAATGACGAACCGAGAAAATATAAACATATGGGCCAATGATAAAAAAAATTCAAATAAGACAGCACAGTCAGCACTTTAAACAAGAAATAAGCTGAAGATTGGCAATAAAATACTCGATCGGGTCCTCAATATCTCAAAAGGAAATAGAGTTGAAATTGTTTAGCAAATGAAATCTCGAGTCTATGGTGATTTAGCTTTATCAGTTAAATCTTGAGCCCCTTATTAAAGATGAAATCCAACATATATTTTCTTTCTACCTATGGTTATAAAGCCAAAACTATTCCAGATTTCCATCAATAAGGCACTAGGGCTGTTAAACGAACTAAGTTACTCGAGTATGAGTCCGTGTTCGTTTGTTAAAAACTTGTTTAAGATTAGTTTGCTACATAATCAAATCAAACTTGAATATTTTTTTTTGAAGTTCGTTAAGATTTCAAGTCAAACTTGTACGAGTTACTGCGCAGCTTGTTCAGCTTGTTATGTAGTATTGCCAGTCAAAAAAAAAAAGCTTATTATCTAGTATAAAAAAATCAAGTTACTCAAGATCGGCTCTTCTCATACATAAATTAAGCTTTAAATATATTTTTGAATCTCGTTAAATTATCAAACCAAGTTTAATCAACTACTTGTTTGATTCGATTGGCTCGTTTATCACCCATACAAGCCAGCCGTATTCTTAACCAAAGGAGCAAGAGTCGGGGAAATTCCACACTTGGGAACATGGCAAAGAAAATGTGAAGTCAAGCATATTCTCGCCCAACTTTGGGAGCTCTGGTAGGGTCCCGTTTGGAAAATCAAGAAAGAGGGTTTATTTTTTGTGTGGGAATCTTCTTCTCTTTACTTCTAGATTTTTCCTCACTTTGGCCAAAAGTATTTCCTACTCTTTTTGTTTTTGGATTCATATGCATAAGAAGAACCAAAATGGAAAGTAGTCAATCTTTATTTGGAATATGTTCACTATCTGATAAAAATCCAAAAAAAAGTCTTCCATATACATTTTGAAATTACATTACCTCATAAATTTTGATTTCCTCTATTCCAAACGACCGGAAAAGTATGGCAAAACTTGAAACAGTCTTCAAAAAATCAAGAAGAATTCTAAAAAATACACCAAACTTTTCAAAGATCTCCCACGAAACCAAGAAACCATACTTTTCAATGGGATTTCGACCATCATAGAAAGTAACAAAAAAAAAAAAAATACTACTCCGTATCACTTTTTGGATGGTGGATAATATTTTAAAAAGCATGTTGATATTCATAAAAAAAAAAAATTCTTGACGGGTATAAATTATCAAAACATGTCCTGAACCAACATTTTCCCATTTTGTTTAGAAATATTGTAGTGAAGTTTATCAGTTTTGTTACCAATTCAATATCATCATAAATAGTGCATGGAAGTTACAAGTTTTGTTATTACTGATTCTAAAAAAATGTATTCTTAAGATAATGTTTACCCAAAAATTGACGTGCAATCAGGGTTAATTGATAAATACTTGAAAATAGCAGTCTAAATTAGACTGTCTAACGCAAGCATTAAACAAATGAAAAAAAAATCTTCTGCGGATTCTCCCCAATTAATCTCAGGCCTGTTTCACAAAGTTTTTCCGAGATTTTTTTTTGTTTTGTATTTATTCAATTTTTTTTTGTATTTATTATTTTGTGTGTGTTTTTTTGTAAATTTTTTATTTGTCTTGACTACTCAGTTTTTGAGCCTTTTTATTGAATATTTTTAAAAATATTTGAGTTTTTACTTTTCCGAATCCTCTCTTCCACACAAATCAATCCTCGAGATAAATTAAAAATTCACAAAAATTATGCACAAAATTAAAAAAGAAACAAAAAAAAAAGAATAACAGCAAAATAAGAAAAAGTCCGAATAGGCCTCGGTCTCATCGAACTCGGGTGTGACTGGGCCCCACACAGCCGGTCGCCAGTTTGGACCGCACCTCACGGTTTTCCAGGACCGATCCTACGCGTGTCGTCACGTCGTTATCAGTCGGTCGCTAGCGTGCGAAGCCCGCCAACCATTGCCCCCCTGGCCCACCCAACCCAAAAAGTCAAGAAAAGCAATTACTACCACTTATTATATTCATTCAAAGCGAAGACCCCAATAATGGGATTCCTCCACTCATCACAAACCCTATCAGAAATCGATTAGGTAAAATTCCTCCCTCCCTCCGTTCTTTCTTTACTCTCTCACCAAACCACCACTAATTCCCCTCTCTCTATCTCTCTCTCTCTCTGTGCATACATCTAACTTTGTATTCAGGTAATTTGTTCGTCAGATCGGATTGTGGTAAGTTTTTCTTCGATCTTCGACCTTGAAGTTTCGTGTACTAGTACTGGTCTGTGATCTTCGTCTCATCGTTTAGTTGATGTATTGACTTGGATCTGATTATAGTATCTGCGTCCTTGCTTTCTTGGATCGTAGATCAGTTGGTCGTGTGTCGATGCGCGTGTTTCTGTATGTCTCCAACGTGTGTGTATATTAGATCACTTGGTTGTGTTTTTGTGTATGGCTTCAAGTGTGTATTTAAATTTTTTTTTTTTTTTGGGTCAATTGGAAACTTTCAAGTGTGTATTTTGATCACCTGGTTGTGTCTAGATGTGTTTATTTCTGTATGTATGCAAGGTTTTTTTTTTTGGTTTTTTTCTTGTTTCGTACCTTTCCTCTCTCTCTCTCTCTCTCTCTCTCTCTCTCTCTCTCTCTCTGCATAGCAGTGCGTTGACTCAATGATCGAAATCTTAGTTTGTGGTTCTCTTTTGGATCTACTTGTTTTTAAGGGTAAGGGAATTTACCCAGATAAATGATTAAGTTTTCTGTAGTGCAGAAACGATTTTGTTGGGTGTAGCTTTAAAGATGAATTAATAGTTTGTTTTTTAGCTTCGACTGTTATGGGTTGTTGGAACCAAAGATGGGTGAAAAGGAGTAATAATTTTTTGTAGTTCAGAAAGTCATTTTTTTAGGGGTTTAACTTTGAAGAGGAATTAAGAGTTTTCTGTAGCTTGAATTGTTGTGGGTTGTTGGAGCCTATAATGGGCGACAAAATCTTGTATTGAAGCAATTGAAAATCGGGGAAGTAACTTCTCCTTGTGAATATCAATCGGAGTTTTATGATTTGGATTATGGTGTTTCTTCATGTGTGATTGTGTAAAATGACTTGACATTAACAGGTGAACTGCTTGAAATGGTTAAGCTTGCTTTGCTGGTCGAACATGTTATTATATAGGAAGATTTCTTTGGTAATTGGGGGTCTCTTTTGGGATTGGGTGGTTTTCAGGTGATATAGTAGGCTTCCTTAAGTAGTGCCACTGTTCAGCTATTGTTAGGATCCACCTAAAGAGCTACCATGCATCTTCTTTTACTCAATTTTTGGAAAGACAAACGATATTCAGCACTTCAATGAAGAACATGCAGTGAAGCATAAGTGCTTTAATGATGGCATAGTGTAAATTTAGAAACCGCAAATTGTCCTTGAACAGTTTAGCTAAACAAAGAATTTAGTGTCCAGGTAAAACTCGTTTTGATACTGGTTTCGGTCAAGGAGGGGAAAGATGTTTCAAGTGTTCTACTAACATTTGCATATAGGGATATTCAAAATAGTTTGGTTGCTTTTGATGGTGAAATTCCTTATAAACTCCTTTTGCTGCTTGCAATCTGCTGCATGTTGTTAAAGGAGTCCAATCGAATCGATTTTGTGACTTGGTAATATCTGTTTGTTGTTTTCTTCTTCTGCCTGTAGGGATTAATTTTGTAACTTGAAGATTGCTAAGTATTCAACCAGGACAGACGGGACACAGTTAGTCTGAAAGGACTTCAAAAGGTTTTTTGAAAGATATCTTCGAAAAACGTTTTTCAGGGCATGTGTTAAGGCGTTGTATATTTATTGAAGAGGGAGATTGGAGCTAATTGATTGGCAAATCTTGAAGTCATGCCTGTTTCAGGGAACGAAGATAAGGTGGTTATTTCATTTACATACTATTGCTAACAAGGGTTAGATGACTCTACTAGTAATCTTATTGCTTGATTGATTTATTACTGTTCTTTTGGCAGACTCTGATCATTGCCCGGCAATCTAGTAATTGTTCTACAGGGGTACCTATCAAGAAACGGAGGTTCCCATTGGTCAGGACTACTTCATCTCCTCCTCCGGAACCATCTACGCATCATGCAGAAAATGATACTCCACAGAAAGAGCTTTGTAAGCCAGCCCAGGACTCTTCCCTTTCTGATGCTAGCATTGTCACAAATTCTCCTGGGATATCCGATGCGAGCAAGAGTTCTTTTCGGATGGAGATGAAGGAAAGCCCTGCTGATACGAACTCCAACCTAGTCCAAAACAATGTTAACTTGTCTAGAGTGAAACTTGAAGAGCCAAGCCTCTCCATTTGCTCAGGTTCTATGGATAATATGGACAGCAAAAAGATGCTGCTTTCAGATACCAAGCTGCAGTTAGCATCTAATGAAGGACTTGCACTCAATAATGGGAAGGAAATAGCTATCAAAGAGAAAGTTCAAAGGGCTTGCAAACTTGAACTTTCTACAGTTACTGAGAATGCTGAATTATCGTTAGGGCTGAAGGAACCTCTTATTCCATCTTTGGCAGGTCAAAATATTAAACAGAGTTTCCAGAAACCAGATAAAGTAGATCCTCCTTCATTTTCTTTGTCTTTAGGCAAGGGAATACCCATTGCTAATAATAATGTGGATGATGATAGAGCCCGGGTACCTGCTAACAGATGTAATTGGGATCTCAATACTACTATGGATGCTTGGGAGGGTTCTATGGGTGATGCCACTACTGCTGCAGATCAAGGAGCTCTTGGTTTTGATGGTTCATCCAATGGGATTGGTGGTTTTCAAGATGCACAGCCGTCTACTATATCTTCAGCCGGAATATTTGGAGTTGGTGCTGACTTGGGGCAACCCACTACTGGTGCGGGTGAGCACAGATCCTATTTGCCTATGTCGTCATTATGCGCTAGCAAGCAATATAAACCTGACGATTCCCTCCATCTACGCTTGTGTACCTCTTTTCTTCCCTCAAATTTCAGTGTAGAAACTTCTGGTTTATTATCCAAAGTACCATCAAGCAGTATTCAACTTAGTTCAAATTTTCTTGGAGTGTCGTTGCCAACCGGAAACCCTAATTCTGTTAGTTGTACGACAGTTAAATTAGAATCACATGACGAGAGTGCTAAACCTTATCTTACAGAAGCAAGGGGAGATCCTACGAGATCTTTGGATCGTAGAGCTGTTAAGCGTGAAGTGGTAGAAACTCTTAAAAAGTCAGTTACTAGCCCCCCCAAATTGGTTCAACATGTGCCAGTAAAATCTGAGCCGGTTCAGGTGAATCAGGAAACACAAGGAAAAGCTAAAGAGACATCTTACCAATCAGATGGGAGGGTTGCACAAGGTGAGAAGGACTGTTCCTCAATGCATGTGAAGCCTTTAAATTCCCAGAACCCATGTCCTTCAGCGTTGCCTACTTGTTCAACAGAGTTGTCTATGAGTGGGGATCTGTCGAAACTACCAGAATATGCTGACTGTACTACTAAAGAAGTCAGCATTAATAGTGCAACACCAGATGAAAGCTGCAATAATTTTGATCAGGTTTCTTCAGAAACTGTTGTTCCGTATGTAGATCATCAAATTATAGGATCGAATGTATCTGATGGGATCACAGAAACTTTGGGTGCAAAAGATTTAATTACTAAGGAGTCTGGGAATTGTGGACATACTGAGATGCCAGTACTAAATGTTACGAATGACCATACTACAGATTTGCATGGAAACGTTGAGGGATCCGTAAGTGATGAGGAAAAATTCAACATCTCTGAGGAAGATTCATTTAGTTCTGATTTTGAGTCAGATGGTAACCATGCTCAAGTCGCTCCAGGGGATGGAAGGGGCAGACAATTTCGCGAAGATGACGAGGAATATGAAGATGGTGAGTTTCGAGAACAACTATTGCATGGTTCTAGTAAAGGACCCATTGTTGAGAAAAGAGAAGCAGAAGATGATAACCTTGGTGGTTCTGACATGGACATAGGTTCTCCTTGTGACGGCATTATTATGGAACCTGGGGTCAATGAAGAGGAAAGAAAACTGGAAGATCGTTGTGAGACAAGTGATGAGCACATCAAAGAGTGTGTTGGTGCGGTCATCAATGAGAAAGCCAATCAAGGCATCGATAAAGATGGTTCAGTAAAGCTGGTTCACTTCAAAGAGTGTGATGCTTCATTGACAGTTGACGTAGCAGGAACTGGATCTGATGAGAAGAGTCACATAAACAATACTCCAAGGAAGCTACTTGATCAAGTAGGAGGGAAAGATACTCAGAAGGGTCATGAAATGGAGTTATCATCTGCTGGAGCTACTACTACTGGTAGCCAAGATAGTGTAACAGCAGGTGTTCAGGATGCAGGTGACAATTCTAAAGGAACTGAGACTCTGGAAAAAGTTGATTCAACTCTGCCAAAGACTGATGCATCTCTAAATGTTGACGCTGCTTCTAAAGATGCCAACACTGGAGGTAACCGGAGCCGGATTATTACTTTGCCTAGAGCTACAAATGTCTCTCCTTGCAGAACAAGGTCTATTCAAGGGAGGTCGTTTCCATCACGAAGTGGAAGAGAGAGGTTTTTTGATTTTGACAGAGAGAATCCCCGTGGGAATAGGTGAGAAAATCCTACCCAACTGCTTGTTCTTTTCTTGTACGCTTCTTTTTGTTTGTTTTTCTGGATTACTATACTTGTTTTGTTTGTTTCTTGCATTTCAGAGATGAGGTCTACAATGATGGTCCACGCAAATACAGTAGAGATAGGTTTCAAGATCAGTCTTTCAGAAATTCCAGACAAAACTTCATGCGTGGAAGAGGGAGGGCTTCTGGCCGTTCGGACGGTCAACGTGGTAATTGGGATTCCAGCCGCGACTTTCCTTCAGAGAATTACAACGGTCCATCTGATTATCGATTTTCCAGGCATAAGCGTGCTCCTCCTGATGGGGAGCTTGATTGTCGTGGTTTTATCGCTCCTGTACCAAATGGTGCTTTTATAGGTTCTGGTAGGGGGGGAGGAAGGAAGCCATTGAATGATGAATTGCCTTCGTTTCGACAACCATTGCCAAGGAGGCACTCCCCTGGAGGTAGGGATGTACCCGCAACACGTGGCAATCAAATGGTCAGAAGAATCCCGAGAAATATTAGCCCAAGTAGGCACATGGGTGAAGATAGATCAGATATGGTTGGGCTCAGGCGTGGTGACAAGTTTATGAGAGGTTTGCCAGATGGTAATAGCATGGATAATCCTGTATTTCCACGGCCCCAACATTCTTATGATGGAGTGGAGAATCAGTTTGTGAGGGGGAATAGAAACTTTTCATCTGTCCAACGAAGAGGGGGGCTTTCTCGAATTCGTTCGAAATCTCCAATTCGCTCAAGGACTCGTTCCCCTGTCCCATGGTCTTCTCCTAGAAGACGATCCCCTGATGAATTTAATGGGCTTCCGGAATTAATTCACAGGAGATCTCCGGCTAATAATTACAGGAGGAGATCTCCTCCTTATATCTCCCGACCTGGTAATGATTTGAGGGATATGGAATCTGGAAGAGACCATGGTCACCTGAGGTCTGCTATGCCCAACAGGAGGAGCCCACCAGACCAGGTTTTACCTAGAAGGAGATTTGATATTCTAGATCCTCGAGAGAGGACGGATGGCGATGAATATTTTGGTCGATTTAATGAGCTTGGTGACGGAAATGGTGATGAGAGGAGAAAGAGCGGCGGCGAGGGAAGGGGGCCAGTTCGTAATTTTAGACCTCCTTTTAATAATGGCGCTGACGCTGATAATTTCCGTTTCCATGTAGAGGATGGCCCCCCTAGGCCTTTTAGGTTTTGTCCGGAATCAGATCTGGAGTTCCTTGAAAGAAACAATTTGAGGGAAAGGGAGTTTGATGGGCGGATTAAGGGTAGATCTCTTAATGCATCTAGGCGAACTAGAACCATGGAAGAGCAAGAAGGAAACTACCGGCACGGAGGGCAGGAATGGCATGATGACGGGTTTGATGATGTTTCACATGGGAAAAGGAGGAGATTTTGACCTTATCTATTTGATGCTACTCCATGAACCAGAAACCTGTTTCTGTGTCTTATGAGTTTGTTAGAGGAGTGGCTGGTGTACATAGTTCTGGGCAGGGACCTTTTTGCATTTGCCTTTTAACATAGGGCAAAGTGTTTGCATTTAGTTATGGCAGTAATGAGCCAGGATCTGGGGATGTCTTTGCAAAGAGATGGATGGATCAGCAAAGCTTATATAGTTTTACTAGGGATGTCTCATCTTATTAAATAAAAGAAGGATCAGCAGATGGGATTAGTTTTAACTGTCTTCATTTCCTTTATGGTCATTTTGGGTTGCCTTGAACCTAGGGCATTGCTGCTTTACACTGGGTATAAGTCAGTAAATCGAAGCTGCCAGGTGGTGATGACTTTTTCATGTGGTAATCTTTCCTTCTTAGTCATATGCTTCAACATCTGGAAACAGCATGTAATTTGATGTGGTTTGAGGCACTGCTTCTGGTACAAGACTACTGGCTCTTTCTTTTTGCCTACTTCTGGGGTTAGCTGCAGGATATCTGTCCAAAGTTAGCAAGTTCTGTACTGCAATAAATTATGTTGGTACTACATATTTCCTATGGTAATTTTCAAGATGTCAGTTTTTGTAAGTTTTTTGGATGGAGATCTCCCATTATGTTTTTCTATAGTATTTGGAGCTCTCTATATGATGATACTTGTCAGGTGGGTCAGACCACTGAACAAGCATGGAACACATCAACGGAAAACCAGTTGCTACATTTTGAGCCATGGAAGAGATCATGAACTGGGCACTCGTACTAATTACTTTCTGCTTCCCTGCATTCCTTTTCATGGTCATGTGGACTGTGGCACCTTTGATTCTACCCATGCTTCGAAGAGCAGAAATTAGATGACCTTTCTAATGGGGACACCAGAATCCTCTTCATTCACTTTGCTTTGTTATCAATTGAAATTTCCTGTTCAAGGTGCTTAGTGCAATATGGCATATTTAGGTTACAGGAAATGGTCGACAGGTATTTAAGCATTGTAATTTAAAGGAAGATTTCTGGTGGGAACCTCCCATGAGCCGCGTGCATTGTTGGTCCGAAGTTATTTTGCGGAATTCCACCTTTGATGCTTTCAATGGTTAGCTATCGGTGCTGTTGTGGTTTCTTCTTGTACAGAAGGCATTGGCAGTAAAAAAAATTGCGATGCAGCCGTGCATGCTGATGTCTTCTACCAGATCAATGAAAGGTTAGTTACAAAATCTCGTAATTTCTCTAACCAAAAAATAGTATTGTTGACTATGTATGTTACTTGATTGTGGAATTGAAAGCTGCTTCTTGATTATGATGACTGCTGATTATAATTTTTGGTAATTGTTGGGACAGTTTTTAGGAAAGAAGCCTCGGGTGTGGGTTCCATTCTGTTTATGACTAGGGAATTGGTCTTCCAATATTGCTCTGATCCATTGCGTTATGACATGCACTCTTGTGCTTCCCCTTCTTACAGCTTCAGGTTTTCGGATTTGCACATATCTGGATCTTGTAGTTAGTACGTCAGAGGTCTTGAGAGGCTAGCCCACTGCAGAGTTTCCCACAGGAGTTTTCCTGTTTTGTTCGCCACGTATAACATGCTATAACAACAGTAAACACTGCAACAATAATTGAACTGGTAATAATAAGCGGTGATTGAACAGTTTCATGATCAGCATGTCAGCATTGTGAAATCTATTCTTGCTACCTGTATTATGGATGCAGTTGAGCTAACCAGAAATTATGGCCGCCTGTAACCTGGACTGTTAGCAGTTGCTGGAGGAACCACATTGCTTCATTGAAACTGACTATATGGGAAATAGCTTCTACGGCGATGACTTGAATGTGGAGGTAGATTCCAGTAATTTCTTTATTTGTCTGGAAACTGGAATTAGGAGGAATTAGATGAAAGCTTTGGAAGGTGGTTTTGTTATTTTTTAGGTAACACGGGATCATTGGTTCATTAATGCTAGGTATTTAACTTTGTAGACGATGATTAGCTGGCACGGGGCCATTATGATCTAGTCCCGATGGTTTGGTGTTGTGGGATTATTTGTAATTTGAACGTGTTTGTTGCAGTGAAGAACAAGCAGGAATGTTGCTGTTTCCAATATACTGTTTGTGGTGGTAGAAGTTTGGCTGGAACCACCAGATCCTTAGGCATAGAGGTGGGTTGCTGGGCAAGTAACTTCAAGTATATCAGTGGGGAGGGAGATGGACAATCAGGCCTTTTGAGCTTCTTAGACTTCGGACTAGAAATTGGAAAATGGTGGATCTCATGGAAAAAGGTTTTTTTGTTAGCCAAGAAACGTATTTGTGCATGCACTGCCGTGGCATTTAACGGTTTTCGATTCTGGCTGCTTTAAGGGCGCGGATGAAACTGACCAAGAAGGGTCAGGTTGACTTCCACATGGAGACAACTGCGTTATTGGTTTCAGATGCATACTGCTACTTTATTGATTAAGGAGGCAGCGGAAGTATGTTGAGTCGGTGTTTCGCAACTAGGGGAACATAGTCACAACTCACAAGGAGTGTAATGCACACAATTTTATGATTTTATCGATCTGATCAACTTTACGGACCCACGTCATTTGACATTGAAGTAGGGCTCGTTTCGGATAACGATGCATAGTTTACTGCTTCAACTAAAAGTTTGTCTAAGCATTTTCGAGTCGTGTGATTTTGGCCCTTTGGTTATTGTGGCTTGTAAGCCTGAGAGATCGGGCCAGAAATGGTTTAAGAATCTTGCAGAATAGCATGACGACAGTAAGATAAGAGGAGATAGAAACTATCAAGACAGGTCCCTTTCCTTGAATAGTTTAGGCAGACTGGGATGGTATTCCACAGCGGAAATTATTAAAGTAGATTGTGGTCAATTACGTCAAGGTTTTTGCCTTTTTCCTTTATATAAGAAGGTAAAAAATGAGGTGTCTCGCGTCATGTTGACGAATGATCCAAATCGTTCTAGTTTGAGCTCGTGTTCGATTAGTCCAAGTTCATTCAAGATCGGGTTTGTGACTAAATCAAGCCCGAAGAGCTACTACTATGCTTGTAAGGTTGATGGGTAGTCGTAGAGACACTTTAAGTAACTCTAGATCGGCTTGGTTAAGACTCGTTTAAGATCGGTTTGCCTCGTTAACAAGCTAGGCATGAACATATTTTTAAAGCTTGTTAAGCTTTTCAAACTAAGCTTAAACAATCAATTGTTTGGCTAGCTTATTCGCCTTAAATATAGAGTAATAATAAAAGGACGTTTGGGAGGGTGTGGGTGCAATTGATCCTCCCAATCTGGATGCCTTGCCAGTTGGGGTATCATTATTTATCTTGTCATTTTTCTGGACAGCAACTGATGGAATATGCTGCCGAACCAAACCTTTGTCCATTTTTGCGGACAATTAAGGAGCGGGTTTATAGATAATTGAAAGGCAGTACAAAAGTTGACAAAGTTCACGAATAATGCAACTTGGAACAATGAACACGCCAGTCCATCGTAATTCTCCGCTTTCTTGCACCTTCATAAAAGTCTCACGATTTCATTTTGGGTTGTGGCTTGAAGTATTACGCCCATGCATGAGAGAGAGAGAGAGAGAGCATTACACAATTTTCTTCATTGAGAGAGAGAGACAGAGACAATCTCTGGGTGAATATATATATATATATATATATATAGAGAGAGAGAGAGAGAGAGAGAGAGAGAGAGAGAGAGAGAGAGAGAGAGAGAGAGAAATTCGGGCTAATATAAGCCTGTTGGCGGTTAGAAATTAATTTGTCTCTTCTTCCATTTGCCTCAAACTTGTTGTCCGACAATCTCTGGGTGAATATATATATATATATATATATATATATATATATAGAGAGAGAGAGAGAGAGAGAGAGAGAGAGAGAGAGAGAGAGAGAGAGAGAGAGAGAGAAATTCGGGCTAATATAAGCCTTTGGTTCGCAGGAAAAGAAAGAGAATTATTGCTTTCAAATTGAAAGACGGCTCTTGGACTGAACAACTTAAACGTGATACTAATCCACATTCACAAGCCGCACCATCAACTTGTAAATTTTATTATAGAGATCATGCATCAATTCCGGTTGAACAACTAAATATGAGTTTCTTCCATCCTTTTTTCTCAGTGTTAAACAAATGAAGTGTAATTAAGTTTCAATCAGACAAGCAAACATAGAAGTTTGTTCTTTTTTTAAGATGCTCACGTTTTCACCATGTATAGCTGCAGAGCAATTTTGTTCACCGGTGAGAGCAACGTGCATGATCCACATCCGGTGAAGTTGTTGGTTCTGATTTGGTAATAAAAAAATGCTTATTTTGTATGAATTGAGTTAAGAGACCACACAAAAATTTAGCTCAATCCAATTTCGGTGAATACTTCAAAAAGTCCAATTTGGGGGTTTAGAACTTTGAGATGATAGAGCAAAATTGGTTTTTTTGGATCTGAGTATTTACCAATATTCTTTTTTTTTTTTTTGTCAAACGATAGTAGATGATATTATAACTACAATCAAAGATTACATCTAGATGAAAAACTCGTCCTCAGACAAAAGACCAAATAACTAAGATGACGGAGATTTATCCCATATACTATATCCCAAACAAACTAAACATTTTCATGCGAAAACAAGAAACAACAGAAAACAACCCAACTGGGAGAAACCCAATCGAGAGAAAGGCTCACGGCAAAAACCAGAGAGAAAACCTCCACAAAAGGAAGAAGAATAAGTAAAAGATCGTAAATCAACAAGAAATTGAAAAAACCTTGCCATCATTCACCGACTTAGATCTCCAACTCCAGCGACCCAAACATGCACAAAAACCACCACCAGATGAGTGGTTTGATGGTAGAAGAATCGGGAAGGCCAAGGCGTCAAGAGGCATGAGGGGAGGATGAGGGTGGAGAGTGATTAAAGGAGGGGAAAAGAGATGCCAACAGAGAGAAAAACTCCACGGGGAAGATTCCCCCCCCCCCCCCCCCCTCCCGAATTTTAAGATGGAAACCCTAGGGGGAGGGAGGGGAAGGGAGAAACAAAGAAGTGGGTAATTTGTTTAGTATTTACCAATATTCAAATGAGCTGGATTTTTGTTTGATCTCCTAACAACTCAATTGATAAATGACAAGCAGTTCCAGTTATCGAATCAGAATCCGCAACATATCTCACCGAATGTGGATAAAGTTACCCTTACCCAAAGCGAGGGTGAACAAAACTGCATTCCATTTTCACTGCCCTTTTTCTTTTGGGTAATTCATTTTCACTGCCCTTTGTTCGTGCTGTTTAGATAGAGTTTAGGCTTGCGGGAAACTAATAATAACTTTCATAAAATAAAGTTCCTCTTGACCAAAATATGAAAAATGAAAACCCTGCAGGCTGCAGTGGAGTCCTCTTGACCAAAAATACTAGTACATGCAACCTACCATTCTTTCCCCAACTTGTTTTTTTGACAAGTCTCTTTCCCCAACTTGATACTTCGCAGCTCACATAATTATTAGAATATTACCCTCTAGGCCATTTTATGTAGGAGTAATACAATATGTAAGAGGAGTGGTTGGTAGGAGTGTTGGTCTATAAAATGTATGCAAGTATTATAAAAAAATGCTACGTACACTTTTATCGACCACTCCTATCTCACATATGTGTCGGCACCATACATTTAATTATGGGATTGGATCCCCACATATGTGAGAGATGAGTGATCAATAAAAATGTACCTAAAAGAATGATCGGTAGGAGTGTCCAGACTTATTGATTACCAACCAAAATTTATACATACATAGTATGTGGCTCCAAAGTCCATGCGCACTGCACTACGAGTGTTTTTTGGTTCCCACTTATGCAGGTGTGGGTGACTTAAACGTGTAAAATGAGTCTGAACCTCAAATGCAAGCTATAAACATGACTTGGTCTAGACAAATTAAAACTAAAAAAACCATTGATGATGAAGTCATTCAAATTGATGAATAAGATACTCCTATGTACCTGAAACATAAAAACAAAGAGAGTTTTTTTTTTATAGGCTAAAAACAAATAGAATTTCCGCGAGTAGTTTTTTAGGAATTGATTTTTGCACTCTCTTTTTAACCAAAATGCACTTTATTTTTCTCCTATAGAATTACAATATTATGTTCTTCATATATGAAAAAATACAAGAAGGATAATTTTCAAATTAAACCAAACCAAACTGAGCCTTAAGTCCCAATCACTTGGGGTCGGTTACATGAATCCTTTTCCTATATTGAGCTATGCCAAGGGCAACTTGTTCACACAAACCTACTATACTCATATCGTTGCACACCACATCATCTAATGTCAATTTAGGTTTATTTCTCCCCGTGGCATTGTTATCCAAAACTATCCTATCCACTCTCTTAACTACTGCATCTCCTGATTTACGGTAGACATGTCAAAATCACCTTATCCTATTTTCCCTCAATTTCTCTTGCGCTGTCTTCTTTTCCTGTAGGAAGAAGAAAAGGATCTTTTACTTTTGTACTCGATTCCGATTTTAGCCCACTGGGCCTCAGCACCATGTCGAATCCCGCTTGCGGGTTACTTCCACTGAATTCGGCTGCGTTCCGGAACACCTTCTTAAAAAATAAATATTTATTTCACATTTTCAAACTTAAAAATAATGTAAATGAAAAATAATTTTTCAATTTTTTTTGCACCGTATTAAAGATCTCAATGAGATCTTTCAAACAAGATCCATAATTATAGGAAAATTATTTGCGTAAGCACATGATTTTTAAACTTGAAATTGCCTTCTTAAAAAATAAGTTCTTATTTGGGGTTCTGGAATGCACCCTGAATTAAATGTTATGTGGAGGGCCTTTGGTCTGTTCTAGGCTTCTAGCTCTTTGGTGGATTGTAATGACGGGCTCGCCTTCCTAAAGAGTAGCTATGACTCAAACATGATAGGGAAAATAATGGCCAATGACGTGTTTTGATAATTAACACCTGTCAATGACATTTTCAGCATTAATAAATGTTCTCAGCATGTCCTCAGCGAATATTAATTATCGAAACACGTCCTGAGCCGTAATTTTTCCTTTCTTTTTTGGGAAAATGACGGCTCAGGACGTGTTTTGATAATTAATATCCGCTAAGGACATGCTGAAATATTTGTTAATGCTGAAAATATCTTTAGCGGGTATTAATTACAGTATCAAAACACGTCATTGGCCGTCATTTTCCCAAAAAGAAGTCGTCAAAGCCCAAATATCCCTTCCGTAAAGAAGCCCAAAAGCCCAGCTTTGAACGGGCCCGAGTCACGACCCAACAAGGATTTGCAGACTCTCTCTCTCTCTCTCTCTCTCTCTCTCCAGAAATATCATTCAAGCACCCTCTATCGCAGTTTCTCTCTCTCTCCCTCTCCCTCTCTCTATCTCTCCCTCTCTCTCTCGGACTCGCTTTCATTATTCGTCTTTGTTGTATCAGGAAATTCACACGCCGTCGATTTTTGTTTGTCTTTTTTCTCTTACGCATACTATTTTGTTTTGGTTCTTTGTGATCTCAAGTTTTTGTTTTCCGATTCCTCGATTCGGCGCAAAGAAAATTCGCTGCTCCTCGACCTAGATTTCGGCTGTCGCGATTGGGATTTCTCAAGGTTAGTACAAGTCACAACGAAGTCAATTAGGTTTTCGTGGTTTTATTGTAATTTTAGCTGAGAAAATTAGAAGCCTGTGGTATTTGTACATCCTTCTGTTTTCTTCGGCAGCGATGAATTCAACTGTTCCTCTCTTGTATTGAAATTTTGTTATGTTGTTCTGATGAATTAGGATGCTAGTGAAATGATGAATCAAGGAGGGAGTACTGATACCATAACTACCCTGGAGCCAAACTCCCTTGAGGTAATTTCTATATCACCCCCCCCCCCCCCCCCCCCCCCCCCCGCTCTCTCATATATATATGTGTGTGTGTGTGTGTGTGCATTTTTATGTGTACATATGTATATAATAGACGCCAGTAGCGGACGCAGGATTCTTATTACGGGGGACCAAATCACATGCATATTTATGTGTACATATGTATAAACTAGACGCCAGTAGTGGACGCAGGATTCTTATTATGGGGGACCAAATCACATGTATTCATATATAAACCTAAAATGTAGTAGAAATAATGGGATAATTGGGAGGTGTGTGGAAACCCCGGAAACCCCAAACACCCCCCCCCCCCCCCCCCCCCCCCCCCCAATTTATATGAACCTAAAATGTAGTAGAAATAATGGGATAATTGGGAGGTGTGCGGAAACCCCAAAACTCCCCCTCCCCCCCGGTAGAAATTTGGGAGAGAAGAAAGATGAAAGTCTTGAATTGAGATGACTCTCTATGAAATTTGGGAGAGAAGTGGGGAGAAGAAATTTGGGATGGATTTTTTTTTCTTTATTGGCAGTTTTCTTTAGTTTGTTGTTTAGGTTGTTAAAGGGGTAGTTTGGGGAAAAAAGTGTGAGCCAGCCTCAAAACTGATGCTCACACCAAAAGGGTGTTCCCTTTATAGTGGTAAATAGATATATTTATTTATTTGTTTGTATGTTTTTGTTTCTAGCTAGCTGTCTATTTTATCTTCCTGTCTATCCTTTTATGTTTACCCCTGTTAGGGGAGGAACCAAACACACAATAGCACGATTAATAAAATCAATTACAACTAGAAAGCACAACACCACATAGACGTGGTTCTGCAAGTTTACCTATGTCACCACTAACACCGATTCTCATGTATTATCGAAGTGAGAAGAGGAGTAGAACATCAGCTGCTAGGGTAGCAGCGATAGTTCAAATTATTTAAGTTAGTTTTACCTCTACGAGTTACCACAATGATGTTAGTGCTCAAAAGATTTGTGAGCGTGTGGGGAGGTGTCTAGTACTAATCTGGCTCCACAAATTCAACATACCGAAGGGAAGCGAAACAAGATCATGAAGCTTGAAGCCCCCATATATTTGCGTATCTGCATGTATAAGTTGTACCTTTTGAGTCTGTGTGTATGTATGTGACTAAGTGCATCTTTGTCTGTTTAGCATCTGATTGTCCAATTTTGCAGTAACAAAATAGGGTTTTGGATCTGGTCACTTCAATCAAATGTTTGGTACAAGTGGGTAGTTATCTGCTTAAAAGGAACTTTAGTTTGGGGATGAAAAGGCCTTAGAAGTTTCTAAATCGCAGAATTCAATGTTTATAGGTTACATTAGGTCTTGGTATTTGTAGTAAATGTTGCTATTTGAACTGAATTTTGTTCTTGATTCTAAATGTACTTTTTTTCAATCGTATCTCAGCTGTTGACTGCCATTTGTTTTGGCTTAAACATTGCAAATTACACCTTTCTACTACACCATGCGCATGGGTAGCATGACAATAGTTTTTGTGAATCTACTAGAGGAGCCATCAGACAAAGGTGTCTTAGATCATAGATGATGTGGCTATGCAATTCTTCTGTTTTGCTCCGGCTGTTTTTTTTTTCTATTGCTTCTGTTTCTTCTCACTTGTCCTTTTCCCCCCTTAAGTACATATGCCACACTTTACATGTGTTTGTTGATTGTAACTCTTTCCAACTACTACATATATCATTGAGGTGTCTTTTGAATGACATGTTGTCAAATATGAATGACCACAATCTTCATATTTGTACTTGATTCAGAAGCGTCAGGTGGTTGATTCAAGCCAAGGGTACACATCTTATTATAGCTCCTCAACAGACAATGGGATTCTTTTTAATTCCTCCTACCACCAGGAGCAGCGTGCAGAGCCTCCTACAAGAAATGTTCAAGATAGCTCTAATGTTGCATCCCTAGCCTCTACTTCAAGTTCAGGAGCAGTAAATTTACCACAGGAATATGGTAATAGCTATGCGACGTACCCAAATAGTGATCCATATGGATATGGCAACACCGGATATGCAGGTTATTATAGTGGCTACCAGCAGCAATCTAATCAACAATACCCTCAGCCGGTGGGGGCATATCAAAACACAGGTGCTCCTTATCAGCCTCTTTCCTCCTTTCAGAATACTGGGTCTTATGCTGGGCCCCCAAGTTATTCAAGCACTTACTACAATCCTGGTGATTATCAGACATCCGGAGGTTACGCAAGTGGAGGTTACAATAATCAGAGTCATCAGTCCAACTCGTGGAATGACGGAAATTATACAAGTTATGCTTCTCACCAATATCCAAATCCAAACTACCATACTGACCCAAATGGTGCGTATAATGCTAGTGCTGCTACTTCAACTTCTCTTCAATATCAGCAGCATTATAATAAGCAGTGGGCAGATTATTATAGTCAGACGGAAGTTAGTTGTGCTCCCGGGACAGAAAACATTTCAGTTACTAGTACATCTAACCCAGTATGTCCTGTTCCTGTTACCAGTGGATATCCAGCTTCAGTCAGCCAGCCTCCTGCACCTTATATTCCATCATGGAGGCCAGATTCCGGTTCGTCTGAATTTCCTTCAGTGCAGGTGCGGGGTTTCCTTCTGTATACAGATTATAACTTATTAGAATTTATGCCCTCTCTTGCACATGCATACGTGGTTCTGTATATGCGATCACATACATTAATTTTACCCTGCATAGTAGATTGACCTGTTAAGCAAAACATAGGTTGGATGAATTCGGAGGTGTTTGAGAAAAGGAGCTAGGGGATTGTTCGGTTGGGGATTTTGGATTTGGGAGGAGAGAGATAGAAAGAGAAATGAGTAATAATTAGAGAGAAAAGTTTTTGGGGACTGTGCACAGAGAGAAGGTTTGGGTCTCTATACCCAAACATAACATGCCCTAGAAGTCTATAAATTCATGTTGCCCCCACAGCCATTCGTTTTATCAGCAACAAAGAAAAAGTCCTATTAGAGAACATGCCAAGGGGGCACAAGCCTCCCAACCCATATAAAACTAGATAAGGAAAAGGGAAAGAGAAGACTACAATATCCCAACAGGCCTGACTAAAAACTGACCATTCCGCATGGGCTAATGTGAGAACTAATTATTGGCTTTGAGACATTTTGAACCATTATGGTTGTCTTTTTGGTCTGGGTTTTTGCTGCATGTTCGTCATCAGATATCGCAGTTATATATCTGTTTCGTCAGTGACTCAGTTAGTAACTTGGTACTTTGAATTAACTGTTAGCATTTTTTTTGTCAGACTGGTGCAGCAATGAGCAATGGCCATGATGGTTACTGGAATAATGGGGCTCCGGTGCAGACTCACAACGTTTGTGCACAACCACCACAATTTCAGACGTCTTTGGATTCAAATCCTACTTATCAAAGCTTTCAGGATCAACATAAGAGTTCATCTTCTCAGGGACCCACTGTGCAGTATCCTGCTTCTCATCAGGTACCCCAGAGTTATCCGTCATCCTTGCAAACTGTTCCTCAAAACGTTCCACCTTTAGATTCGCGCAGGGTCAGCCAACTGCAGATTCCAACAAATCCTAGAATTGCTTCCAATTTAGCATTGGGTTTTCCACCAACAAATAGGGATAGCTCTACAACCAGTGCAGCAGCAAAACCCGCCTACATCAGTGTTTCTTTACCCAAGCTAAATGACAAGGCTTTGTCCAATGATGATGCTGATTCTATACTTAAGGTGAGAACTGGCTTTGAATCTGTAAATACCCATGGCAGTATTTTGATAACATCATTTGTTGAGAATGGTGGCGCAGATTAAAAGATAGGTTAATGCACCACAAATGAAGGTCTGCATGATAGACCTGAAGACTTTTTGCTCTCTGTATTGCATGACTTGCGTTTGTTTCAAAAGAAAAATCCATTTTACGATAAAAACTTTGCATAAATTGTTATCAAGTAAGTACAAAGTTTCACATATATCTTCTAAATCTTTTTGGTCTTTGTTTAAGACATGTGCATGATTTATATAAGTGACCCATGCGAGTACCAAGTGCTCTTACAAAAAGGTTGACTGTCTACTCAACGGACATGGAAGCCCTTTCCATTATGTAATGGCTAGTACACGTGTATGTTGTTCACAACAATAAAGAAGGTTAAAACTGAATTGGTAAACCCCAAACATGTTGGCTTTGTTCGGTTAAGGATTTAGTTTTAGTTTTGTTTCCAATGATTACCGTACTTCTTTCTCCAATCATTACCCTATTTTTCCAATTATTACTTTCTCATCTCTCTCTCTCTCCAATCATTACCCCTATCTTTAATCATTACTCTATTTCTCTCTCCACTCACTACCAAAACTAAACTAAACTAAACTCCCAACCAAACACTACCGTTATGTTTTCCATTTTGAATATTCAGTTATTTTCCTATTTCAATGACAAAAAGAATAGAAAATTAACTGTCTGGTGTTTTTGGGAGACTTAGCCAAAAATCCCTCCTATTTTCATTTTTTGAGCTTAAGGACAAGCACATTTTGCAATCAAACATAAGGACAAATGTGCCTAAAATCTAGGGTACCTTGTGAAAGTGCCTAAAACCCTTGGGTATCCTATATATGAAAGTGCCTAAAACTCTAGGGTACCCTATGAAAGTGCCTAAACCACTAAAACTCCATAATAGGAAAGTGCACCCTAAAACCCTATAAAAGTGCCTAAACATGTTTTGGCCTTATGGCTAAAAAACTCAAAAAGCTGAACGGCCTCCACTAAAAACTATTTTGCCGGCGTCCTTCCCCTAAATGAAAACTATTTTTCCGTCCTTGTGGCTAATTTTCCCGGTGTTATTACACCTCAAAATGTGGTTTAAGTTATTGAAGCGTTCCTTAGGTGCATTCATTTGGCAATTTGGCTGAATCTCAGCATCTAGTTGGCAGCGTTGAAATTTTGCTAGCACCCGATATTTTGTGACCCTAGCTAGATGCATGTCGTAACTTGTATTTTGTTGATAGCATACAAGATTCATGAAATGTTGTACTCTGTGGCTTTCAGCCTGGAATGTTTCCCAAGTCACTGCGTGGTTATGTGGAAAGGGCTCTTGCTCGGTGCAAGGATGATACCCAAATAGCATCTTGCCAAGCCGTCATGAAAGAGGTAGGCTGGAGCAATATCTTTTAAAAGGTTTTGCTGGTTACTGTTGTTTCCAACCGAAGTTGTTTTCAACACAAATACCTTATTTTAATGGGTATTTACCGTATTTTACAGACATTACTCTCCTGGTGTGAATATTGTTCCATGCAAGACAAGTTACTGCACTAGCGTGCGCTTTCAGCATGGGTGCGACTTTTAAGTACAGGGTAGTAGCATGAACAAAGTAAAGAACCCCAGCTGGTCCATTGTGCATCTTTAAGTAAACATGTTGGATGCTTATTCATATGTGAAGATGGGTGTTGGAGGTAGGGATGATGGTCTTACAAAGTGCCAAATGCACCATCCAATCATTTGCAACCATAGTTTGTGATTTTGCTGCAAATTGCAGCTTCTAGTTGCAATAAACTGCTAATAAATCTAATGAATATCAATGGTCTGACACCTAAAAAACTGTACCTCATTTTTGAGAAACAAGGGATTCGACAAATGTTCATTCACCTTGTAGTAAGGCTTTGAATCAACTGACTTTTCATCCTTCTAAACTTCGTCTAATGAAAGAACTGAGTTTCAGATGTATATAGGCAAAGACATGTGCAAAATATTAAATGCAAGCAAATGTATTTTTATTTTTCCCTTGCTTCTTCTCTTTTGCTCTCCAAGGTGCATTTGACATATTATATAGTCAAACTGGTGGTCCATCTTCACCGTTCATAACTTCATTGTGCTATAAAGTGGATTTCGATGTTGAGTTTTGCACAAAAATTGCATCTAAATTCACTTCTTGTCATTTGTACTATTAGCTATTAAACCTTGTTTGCAACAATTAGAGTTGTGACAACTCTCTTCACTCGTTACCGTGTTATGTTGGCTTTGATTTCCTACTTTATATGCATGTCTGCTAAGTCATGCTTATTTTATACAGAACCATGCTTGATCTTGAGGTTAGTGTTGGATTGTTCTATACTGCTTACATCCTTGAAATGAAAACGGCTGTGCTCATTTTCCATAGTTTTGCATAAGTAAATTTACATTTGTTAGGCATAAATGAAAATCAATTCAAACCATCATCTATCATTCTGTGTGATGCGTTTGATTTCCCATGTAACCATGTTGTCATGGCAGTGCTGGCCCTAACATATTTGGGGCCCAAAGCGAAGTGCTAATATGGGGCCATAAATATATTTGAGTGAAATTTCAATTAGATAAAATCACAAAATTCAAAGCAAAAGATATTATAAGACCTGTACTTTTATAGAGAAACTAAAAAAAGATCGGATGGAAGAAATTTTTGAAAAAACTTCTTCTCGATATATATAATAAAATGCAGCAACACAATATAATATAGTTGAGATAGGCCATTTGATTTTTTCAAATTCAGTTCCTTTTGAAAAAAGAATTGAATAGCTTGTAGTAGCATATCACTTATACATATACTTTTTGCGTTTTTAACTGTAGATTTTTGATTTTTTTTATTGTCGCGTTTGGAAAATAAGGAGGATGAAAACAACTTTAGAGTTCGTACTTTTTTTTTACTACGAAAGCCCAGCAAGAAAAATAACAAATAAGAGTGCGTAGTTGATATAAATGTCAAAACAAAAGCTTGAGGTTCAAACCCAACACAGAAGATTATCACCTTGGCATTGAAAAATGAGGGGCTTAGAATTGAACTCACTTCAGGAGACACTTAACAAACTGAAGCGGCCATACTGCTAGGCTTTCTTTGCACCGGAATTTGGCAGTCTTTAGTATTTATTAGTATAACCATAATTTTAGGGGGCCTCTTTTTGGGCCAGAATATTGGGGGCCGGAAGCAGTGGTTTCTTGGGCTTCCCTCAAAGCCGGTTCTGTGTTTTGGTGCTGCAGCAGCTGCTAAGACATGCGTTCTAACTTCTACCCATAAACCCTATCAAACCTTTGTCCTTTACTGATTTACTTCCTCAAAAAAGGAAAAACCCTTCTCATCTTTTTAGCGTTCTTACAAAAATACTGGTCTTTGGACATACTTGTTGCTTTCATTTATGCATAAACTAAATGCACTTTCATACTATTAGTACTTAGGACTTAGGAGCGATGCACAGACACTTTAAGAGGGTGCAGTGGCTGAACCAGACATTGACGTGTGCTGGACACAATGCTGTGTTTTCCTACTAATTGTTTTGTAACCAGACACAATGAACACTTGAGGAACAAGTGTGTCTACCAGATTAGGTGATAGAAAAAGCATCAAATGGCTCTTTTTCAGTTTCTTTACCGCTGGGATAAATCATATTATGCCTCAATGGCGATTAGGAGTTGAATTTCGCTGTCATATTTCCTTTGTAGATCTTAGATGGTTTTCGTAACGTAAGTAGCTCTTATCAGAATGCAGCTTCCTTTCATTATATGGCGCTTGTACTTTGCTGTTGAGCTTCACAGTATAATAGGTTGATGCCATTGTTATCTGTCTGCGGTATTGAAGTGTGATTTCTGGTACTTATTTTCAGTTGTAATCTTACTTCAGGTCATTACCAAGGCAACTGCTGATGGTACACTTTATACACGTGATTGGGATATTGAGCCACTTTTCCAGCTACCCAGTGTGGATGTGACCAATAAGGAGTATATTCCTCTCTCGCTTACACGTATTTCTGCTCATTAGTAATTTCAGTTTTTGTGCTTGTTATTTTTGCTAAGCTGTACCTAATATATAACATTTCCTGAACTATGGATCGTAAGTTGCACTAAAGGAAGAATGGGGTTGCTCATATGACACATGAAAAGGTCATAGTGTATAATGCATCACCTCTATTTGATTGCTTTAGAGCATCCAATGTCAATTTGATGGTGCTGGTCATTCTATGTAAGATGAATGAACTTCCTTATTCAACCATGTTTTCAAAATCAGGTCGTTTGTTGTATTGGTTGAAGGGTCTCATACAATCACTGATCCTATAACTTTCCTTTCTGGAACAGATAAGGTGAAAATACCAAACAATGGGCATAAACTGATCGTTAGCAGCCCAAAGTAAAAAAATGGGAATGGTGTATGTTAAAGAACCATAAAACCATTGAAGGAAGAAGTTTAACGGCAAACCATATACTGCATCTTTACTTAATACAGATGCTTTACATATTTCTCAACCAAATTAGTCAAAAACTTATTTGAGTATAATGATCTGAATCACCAACACTTGAGCAAAGAGCTATGTTTTGGAAATTCAGAGTCCCAGTGCAATACCACAATATGGATGCCGATTTGTAATGTTTGCTTTCTGACTCCATTTGATTGGTTATATTATGGTATCTTAGACCAATTTTGATCATATGGGCACATAGGATAGGATTATAATATATAGGATGATCTGGATCGTGCCACCCTATAATCAGATGTTAAAATATTTCCTTTTGGCTTTATAATGAAGTACATTGCTCTATGCTGCTTGTAATTCCTAACTACTGTTTGTGATACCTGCGCTCTAGAATCCAACACATTGTTTAGAGTTTCATGCCTTGTTTGGATGACATTTTGAAAAAAAAATTCCAACTAAAAAAACACTCATTACCCCTACTTCCAATCATTATTCTCATTTCTCTCTCTATCTCTCTCCACTCATAACCCCTATCTCCAATTATTACCCTAATTTCTCTCTCCACTCATTACCCAAAAACCAAACTCAAAAATTTTCAAAACACCATCCAAACAAGGCATTAGTGTTGCCAATGTGTTAGTCCATTCTCAAGAGGTTTTTTTTTTTTTTTTTTCCTCCACATAGGATGTAGTAAACCGGGCTTCTATATATCCACTTGCTGTCTTTTTCACCCAAAATTCTTTTATCTCGAACATCCAATAATCAAAACTCTCTCCCCTGTGTGTGCACGCGTGTTGCTTCGCGTATCATCTTATTAACCGTATCACGCTATCATATGGCATTCTACCATGTTTAAATATGTATTTTGAACTACCTAAAGATCATGTGGAAGTATTTTGTTGTTCAGAGTGAAGTGCTACTACAGTCCAAATCTGTATGTGGGTACGGGTATTGATCACTAACCTTTCCTAATCAGTTCTTGATGGATTGATATGGGTATAGAAAGAAGTTCTCAACATCTTTTATTTGGTTTCAGTTGTGAAAAAAGTTTTAGTTTAGCAAAGGGTTTGAATCAATATAATTGACAGAGAAGAAATGGCTCCTGTGATTTTGATTATTCCTTGTGTTCATGTTGATCTTTGGCAGCTTACAAAGTTCAACTTCAACTTCTTTGTTGTCAAAGACCAAAAGAAGTCCAAGTAGGCGAACCAAAAGTAGGTGGGAGCCTATGTCAGAGGTGAAACCAGTTGACAAACCGGCATCTGTTACTCTGCATGCAGGAAATTATGGTAGTTGGTTACATCCTAGTGGAAGTGACAAAAAGGTACCTTTTTTTCTCGCAGCACAAGACAGTTGACAACTTTCACTATCTACCTTTTTGCCATTACTCTCTTCTCTCTGTGGTGCCTGCCCTACCTTGTCCCTCGTTACTATGTTGCCTTTATTTATTTATTTTTTTGAGTTGTGCTACTGAGACAAACCTTACTTTACTGTTTGATAACTCTTTATTACGGTGCCTTTGTGCATTCTTGCATTTGCTTCATACTGAATGATAAGATGCTTTTTTTTAGGATGGATGCACATCACTAAGTGCCATACAGACACAGTCAAGCTAGACACGTGTTGAACACTTGCACTCATTAGACTATTGCAATAATGGCATGCAAACTGTGCTCTTTTTTAAACTTTTTAGAAACCGTATGCAGTTTAGAATGTGGTAAGTTTATTCCTGTATGATCGGAGATTGCAGAGCAGGGTAATATGTATGCAGTGGTTTTGTTGTTTTAGGAATATTTTTCCATTTGTCCTTGTTGGTGGACTTTTTGTATTCAGAATCTCTTGTAGTTTTTGCTACTTCATCAATGATATCTCTGTTTGCTGCTGCTGATAACAAAATGCCTGGTGAGTGAGGGAAAACTTTAAAGGAAATAAAACATGATGGGAGGAAGTTTGAAATTAGAAACTTAATCCCTCTGTTAGGTTATTTACTGTTTGCATCGTAAACCGTAATATTTTAAAATGTGCCATTAGGTTTTTGAATGCCCACTTATTCTCTAACCTATGAGTTTATTTGAATGAGTTGTGGACCGTGGTGTAATACGCTTGACTATAAAATACATAAATTTGTTATGTGATGTGACAAATGAACAACTTGATATATTGAAATGTGGAGGAATAACCATTTTATGTGGTGTCTCATTTGTTGATCTTCGTTGGTTTGTGTGTCTGCATGTTTTGTCCTTATGTGGATTCTTTGATGCTTTTAGAATGTCATAACTGAAAAACATACCTCTGGCCTAATATTTCAATGTGTCCAACTTTTTTTCTTCTTGAAAATCTTGTACAGCTTTCAGGTGTAAAATTGGAGAGCAAGGAAGGCGGATTGAATGGTATTAAATTTTCTTTGGCAGACCAGAGAACTACAAACAGAAGTGCGATGAAGGCAGTTAAGAGGCAGCGTTTTGGTGATAGTATGGATGCAGTTGATAATGGTAATGTATCCAGTGACAGTGACAAGGAACAAAGTTTAACTGCATATTACTCCGGTGCAATTGCACTTGCTGATTCACCGGAGGAAAGGAAGAGACGGGAAAATCGGTCCAAGCGTTTTGAAAAGAGACAAGGAAATCGAGCAGAAAACAATCGTTTTAGGCCAAAGAATGTTGGAGCAGGGAATTTGTACACTAGAAGGGCTAGTGCACTGGTACTTAGCAAAAATTTTGATGATGGTGCTAGCAGGGCCGTCGAAGACATCGACTGGGATGCCCTTACTGTCAAGGGGACTTGCCAGGAAATTGAGAAACGTTATCTGCGCCTCACTTCTGCCCCTGACCCTGCCACTGTAATATTCACTCTTTTGGATTTTGTTAATTGAAACCAATTTTGACCATGAACTTATGGTTTTCTTGCATAACAGACTTTCCTCACGAAATGTACTTTTCTTGCAGGTGAGACCTGAAGAAGTACTGGAAAAAGCACTGCTTATGGTTCAAAATTCTCAAAAGAACTACCTTTACAAATGTGATCAGTTGAAATCCATACGCCAAGATCTTACGGTGCAACATATACGCAATGAGCTGACAGTGAAGGTATGTTCTGTTCCTGATATTGGTATCTAGCGGTGTTATACATTGACCAGGCTGGCAGGACCAGTGTACTGGTGACTGGGTCCTTGGCTGGCTGATACACCCTGTAAAAGACGGAATTTGTCTAGCAGTAAGAATAATTAGTGGAAACTTGGTATGTTGTGAACTTTGCATTAGTGGAAACTTTGTATGTTGTTAACTTTGCATTCACTTGCATTGTTTTTTTGTGCTGTGCACCATATCAGCAGTTAGCCAAGTGAGACAGTCAATGAACTAGTATGCAACTTGGGGAAATAAGCTAAGTTGTTTGTGGCAACCAAGAATTTGACTGGCTGAACCACGTGCCAGGCTTGAGATGACTTGATGTTCCTGACATTTTGGATAACTACAATGCTTACTGTGCCTTAACCTTCGTGCACATCTTACTTGTTCAATTTGGACTCTTTTGAGCCATGAAGATCTATACTTGATGTTATAGAAAGGACCATATTGTTTGTTCTAATAATTGAGTAAATTCCTTTTCTTTTGGGTGAATGGTACCTTGAAAAAACATAATGCGTTCATAATTCTATTTCAGGTATATGAAACTCACGCTCGTTTTGCGATAGAAGTTGGAGACTTGGCCGAATATAATCAGGTTGGTACCTAGTTTGATATTATCATAGTAACTTCTGAACTGCGCCATTTGGTGTGACTTGCTACTTTGCCTCTTGTTAGTTTTATTGCTTCCTCATCCACACGGTGGTTTTCTTTTTTAGAATGTGGGGGATACCTATTAGGAGTCATCTTATATTTGCATTGTGCTAGTTGGAGTCATGTCCAACCTTATGTAAGCAAAGATTAGTCAACCTGGTTCTCGGTTTACCTTTGTTCTGTCCCCAAAGTGGGGATGGATGGATTCAGATCCCCAACCTAAATTTTCAACATGAGATGTGGTAAATGTGCCCCTGATGCAAACTTACATAGCTGGTGTGCAAAATTACTCGTACAAGTCTTGAGTCATTTTTTTTTTGTCGTCGTGCTTTTGGGCAACTACGCAAAGCATTTGGCCATTGATTATGTTTCAAACAAGAGATTTATTTCCCGGAGCTTCATGTAGGTATCTCTGGACCTTACATACGTCTCATAAGTAAGCAATGGCAGAGTGCCTTGCACGCTGGCTTATAGTCTCAAGGGTCAGACATCAAGGGACACAAGCACAGTCAGTGTGTTCTGTGTTCATTCACCGAATAGCCTCCAAGGACTGACCACGTGTCGTGTGTGCTTAGTGCTTGCATCTTCTGTTGTAGACCTCATCATTATGAAGTTCACTGACATAACCTCCCGCTGGATTAGGGTGTCTAGCAAGGTTTTAAATAATGGTATTGGGACACATAACAGTAATGGTTGAGGTGTAACAGTATTGAGAGTATAGAACGATGCGTAATGAGAATCGCTTGTCGCGGTCATGAATTTCAAAAACTCATTTTTGAGAAAAAAAAAAATTTTAAGTGCCGAAATCACCCTTAACGGTTGAGTATTGGCTGTAAGCCTGTAACGGTTGTGAATCTCGGTTTGTGATTACGTAACGGACGGTTACGTAAGGGGAACTGGCCGATACGCATGCGGTTTTGGCTCTCACCGGTATTTCATGGTGTACTGGTATCGGAAGGCCAAAAAACCGTTACATTACAGCTGCTGATTTTTAAAACCTTGAGTCTAGGTCATTACCACACAACTCATAACTTCATTGCGGTAGAGGTTATATTGCGCATCTTATGGCGATAAGTTAGTGGTAAAACCAAACTCTCTTAACTTGATTCCAGGGTTAAATAGCATGTGTTGGTAACTGTGGTGGTTATACAAAACAATGAAAACATCCCTCTGCTTGATGAATGGCAGTTAAACTGTTCTCATAACTTCATTCTTCCTAGATTCTTCCTCTCTTTTTTGTTACAAATCTATATTTTTATTTTGCTCGTATTTCCTGTATTGCTACTGCTATGCACTGTTCTTCATTTTGAACTTGGTAATTGTGTGGCTATGTACACTTGGGATTCTGGGAACATTCAAAGATCTAGTCTGAGTAAGGCATGATAATGCACATAAAGCACGTTTTAATGTTCTTCTGAACGGTCAACGAGGAGTAATCTTACGGCCCTTGTGCGGTTCTAAGACTAGTTCACCGCACCCACCATTCCTAAGTGAATCCTGATGAACTTCAGTTTTTCCATTGCAAATGTTTATCCTTTATAACTCTTTTTACGTACAACATCCTGATTTAGTTGTGGAGCAAGTTACAAATTAAAGAAAGTGTTAATTATAAAGATACAATAAGAAGTGAACCTGTTGGAATATATTAGAAGCGACATTGATTGAAGATAACATGACAGAAAGGCAGAACAGAAAGCTGTTGTAAACAGTTTAGTCATGTGTTCATGTGCCAATAAGGAGGAGTGATTTGCTTCCCGTGGAAGTAGAGGAGGTTTTAGGACAACATTGGCAGAGGCGACAAGAAAGTACATTTGACCTTCTGAACAGTAACTGGGGATAGGGCTCTCATAGAACCAATTCACAATGGTTCCATACAAGGCAAGCCCAAGTAATAAGGGACAAACCTTAGGGAGTAGGATCTGTTGCCTAGTAGTTCCTCTTGTTGTCCACAGGTAGGTATTGCGGTATTGGGGAAAGTGAGAGTGTGGAAAAGGGTCTCTCCCCTGCCCTAAATGTTAGGGTTGGCACTGAAGCTGATTTATTTCATCATCTCCTTTTTATTGTAGTGTAGTAGCACTTGGTGTTTGAAAACCTACACGATGAACCTATTTTCTCTCATACTCAATATGCATGAGTAATTCTTGTGGATGTGAATACCATTTAGCGCAGCGGTCCATTCTCGTCAAAAAGCGATGACTGACTTTCTTCTATCTGATTCGCAGTGCCAATCACAGTTGCAAACACTTTATGCAGAGGGAATCAAAGGTTGCCATATGGAATTTTCTGCTTACAACTTACTTTGTGTTATCTTGCACTCTAATAACCACAGAGATCTCTTATCAGCAATGTCAAGGTTTGTAAAATGTATACAAGGACAGTTTTGCCAGCATTTGTGGTTTTTTTTTTTTTTTTGATGTTCTTGTTTTGTGAACCTCCTGTAATGTGAATCATGTGATTGATGGTTTTGTAGTCTTATGTGGTATTTAAGCATGCTGTGTTGATTGGTTTATTTTGTTTTGCTATGGAGGGCTTGGGACATCAATTCGAGTTTCATGGACTGGTTCATTATGTTGATTTGTTTGGGGAATCTTTCATGAAATGGAAATGCTTTGGATGGTTGTGGTTTTTTATTGGAACAAGTTGATAAGTGGTGGGGTTCCTGTGCTCATCTAAAGCTTGGGAATATAGTTGTCCTAGCTATGAGTCTGGATTTAGATTTCTGGTTTTCCTGACACTTGAGAACTTTTGAGGCTTGGACTGGGTTCAGTTTATTATGTTTCTCTGCAAGAAAAGACTAAGCATGTTTATGGATCTGGTTTTATGATTTCTCGCATGCTTTAACTAGTTTTCCATCACTGGCATGTTATCCATGTTTTGTTCTCCCCTTAAATTTTGATTTAGTCATACGACTCATACCAGAGCTGAGTCTAACGACTTGGGGAATTTTTTGTTCCCTATGAGTTCATCTAGAGTTCTAAACTGACTCATTTCTATGAATCTCCAGATTATCGGTTGAAACCAAACAGGATGAAGCTGTGAAACACGCTCTTGCAGTTCGTGCAGCCGTCACTTCGGGAAATTATGTCCTCTTCTTCAGGCTATACAAGACAGCTCCTAACTTGAACACCTGCCTTATGGGTGAGTAATCATCTTGTTCTCACTACGTCTAACTTCCATGGGTCAGCAACACTTTCAACAGGTGAGTAAACATACCTGATTTCTTTATTTTGCTTCAGATCTCTACGTGGAGAAGATGCGGTTCGCAGCTGTGAGATCTATGTCTAGATCATATCGCCCTACAGTCCCCGTCTCATACATTGCTCAGGTTCTGGGCTTCACCAATGCCTTGCCTACAGCAGAAACAAGCGAGGAAAAGGATCCAGATGTGCTGGAGGAGTGTGTGGAGTGGTTGAAGGCTCATGGTGCTTGCCTTACGGTTGAAAACACTGGAGAGATGCAGCTTGACACAAAGGTGTGTTCTGTCCCTGCATCATAAAGAAGTATGCAGTATGCACTGTTTAGTTTCTGTTTTAAGGTTTTTTTGAGTCGTAGATTGGGTACTAAAGAAACACTTGGGATTATTTTCACAAAAACCGGATGCGAGATCTAACCACTACCTTAAGGTTAATGGGCTGAGTTTCTACTTCCCATTTGAGCTTCATCAGTGAATGTCAATGGTACAAGGAGAAGACAAAACAAGGCACGCATCATGGGGTTGTGAATCAGCTTCTTCGTGTTTGGTTTCAAATGAAAATGGGATTCGTCAGCTTAAATGAAACTTCTTATTCAACCATGTTTTCAAAATCAGGTCATCATGTTTACAAATCAATGGATGAACCCATTTTAAAATGAATGACAGAGGAAGAAAGCTCATTCTTCCAAATTTCTAGGATAAAATATTAAGAAGGCAGGTAGCCTTTCTTCTTCTTGTTAGTTCATAGGATATTGGATTCATCAAATTTGGAGAAAATGGGATTCTTTCAATTATTGTCCTGCGGTTTGATGCTTCATAGTTAGTTTAACTTCTAATTTTCAAATCTCGAAACTCACTGATGTCTGATGTGATCATCCTTTTGTGGGTTTGAGCCACCAACAAATTCTGTAGATTTTCAGTTCGTTGATTGGAATTGTTAGTGTTTGTCCCACATCGGATAATAAACACCTCCAAAACTGGTATATGAGCATGGGTGGCCTCTCCATTCATTGCCAATTGGTTTTGAGTTGGATGCTTTAACAGGAACCATCATAAATCTTTAGCTTCCATATATTTAACCAGCAATCAAGTTGCCTTTTTTTGCCAACTATTTTCTGCGACCAAACAGATTATTGATGAGCTGTTTTTGTTTTCTTTGGTTCGGATTGTGCAACTGAATGGTTCTTAACGTGCAGGCTTCCTCCTCCACACTATACATGCCGGAACCTGAAGATGCTGTGGCCCACGGTGACGCCAGTCTTGCTGTCAACGATTTTTTGACAAGGAATCCCTCATAGCAAAGTTCATGGTCCATCTGAACGCAGACAATTGGTAAGAACAGTCGTTATGATGCTGCTCTCGCAGTGCAATGTTCAAGGAAAAAGGAATCTCAATTCCCGTTGTGCTCAATACAGAAAATATTGATTCTGTTGGGATTTCCTTGGTATTACTAAGGGTATTGATGCTCGATCAAAGGCGTACGAGACGAAAAATGTGTGCAATTATATAGCTGCGGTTTTGTTCCCCTCGTTGAAATGGTTTTAGGTCTTAGTGGAGGCCAGAGGGGCTGCTTCCAAGTAGTGCGACGGAATTTGCTTTTGTTTTCTTTGTTTTAGTCGTTAGAGGAAAATGCAATTGTTTTTGAAGGCCCACCACGGTAGATATATAACAGGGGAATCTAGAACAAGGAAACGTAACAAATTGTATGCTTGTCGACGATAACTTGTAACTTATTACGTTGTGCTAATATTTAGCAACAATTTTCCTGTTCGTAATTCTTAACTACCCATAGAAGGGTGTTTTAAATATAGGCAAATTTTCCTGTCCGTACATATATGTGGAATCCATACTCGTAGTCATGGATATTGGAGCATTACGTGGTGCTGCACCATTTACACCCCATAATTTTTTTTGCCAATATGACCTGGAGACATTCTATCCCCTAGCCTATCTTGTTCTTCTATTCTGAACTTCTTTCCCTAACCTATCTTGTTGGATTCTGTTTGTGTGTATGATAAGCTCCCTAGAAAATTAAAGCTTCCTTGCTGTAGTTGAGGTCCTTTAATAGGAAAAAAATCAGCCATGCCTCAACCCTGTTTCAGTAAGATCCCGACTGCCTCCCACTACGAGCTCCCGACCACCACCCACGACGAGCTCCACCATGACAGTTGTTGCTGCCAATTTCATTGGGTTGGGATTTATTCCGGAGCTTACAGAAAACACAGTTGTAATTGTTGCCGCTAGTACACTACTATAGAACCACCACCATTCAGTAAGATCCCGACCAGCACCCGCTACAAGCTCTACCACCGACGGTTATTGCTGCCAATTTCACCACCATAAGTCATTGTAACTGCATCAGGTGTAATGCACGAATGATGAATGAGAGGAAATGTGGTATGAAATGAAAAGAAAGGGGAAAAGGTAAACACTTTTTTTAGGTCTTTTGGGAGAATTTCTGGATTTCAATTTTCTAAAAATCGAAAGTAACAAAAAAATTGACATAACACACTTTCCCAAAACCAAAATTTTGATCAACCATATCTCTACATGCTTATTATAACATTGAATGTTACAAACACAGATGCTCGGCTTGACACACGTGGAACCTACATGCATCGGCTGAAATGGCAAACACTTTTCTTAGGTCTTTTGAGAATATTATGCGATTCCAAGGCATTTCTCTAATACATCAAACAAGTAACTTGAATTGGTGGTAATAGCACACTTTCCCAATACCAAAATTTTGATCAACCATATCTCTACATGCTTATTATAACATTGAATGTTACAAACACAGATGCTCGGCTCGACACACGTGGAACCTACATGCATCGGCTGTTGCAAACACATCCGTATCTGAATATATGCGTCCAAGGCATTTCTGTAATACATCAAACAAGTTTCTTGAATTGGTGGTATGGTAATGCTTACTGTGGCCAAACACTAATCCTCTCTTTCTCAAACTTGACATAAACCGCCGTAACCGCCGCCACAAAATACAACTGCAAGAACACAATAGGCGGCGAATGGTAACTAATGACACTTCTGCCCGTGGCCAACTCCACCAGCAGCAAAGCACACAGTCCAAGAATCGCAACCCGCCCGTTGACCCGCTCCGTATAGGGGGTGAACCCGAAGTCCACCTTGACCCCGCCAGAGACGGGCTCCTTCAGGGGCACCGGAGGAAGGAATATCCCGGCGGGGGAGGAGGCTGGCTTCTTGCCCTTGCGCATTTTTCGGGCCTCCGCTTTTTTGCCTAGTCCGGATCGGTAGCGGATCCGGACCTGGGAGAGGCGGGACTCGAAGGAGTCTGGGTCGGGCTCAGTGGGGGCGGAGTCGGAGTCTTGGGGTGTGGCTCGGGTGGGTCTGGGAGAGTGGGGTTTGGGAGGGAGGAGGGGTGAGAATAGTGGGCTGGTGAGGTGGAGAGTGGGTGGTGAGATGGTGGTTGCCATTTGAGTTCCCTTTTTTTAGTTTTTTTTTTTTTTCCTCCTTTCCCTTCCCTTTCCTTCTTTTCGGTTCAAATAAAAAAATTTAAAAAAATCCAACAGATACACAAAATTGGCTTACTTTCCTTTTTTTTAAAGGTTTTGGTGGCCTTTTGTTTCTTTTGGAGGCCTTTTAAGGGAAAAATTGAAATATGCTTGGAGAAAATGAAAAGATGAGAATGTAAACTTAATAAGGCCTACTCCCAAAATTAAGCCTGTTTTTTTTTTGAATGGATAAAAGTCATAATTTTTTTATTTTTCCGATTTCTCTCGTTGAGATGAACCTGCAATCCACAAAATATTCACGCAAAACTAACACACAATTGTTTTTAAAAATAAGGATAAAACGAAATTGGGAAACTAGACCTAAAAGCGAGTCAAGGAAATAAAACTTTCCTTTATTTTGTCAAAATGGAAAAAGGAGAAAAAAAAAAATACTAGAACCACACCCACACTCGTGTGTGAGCGTGTGTGGAGTCCACACCATTGTGAGTATAAATGTGCAAATGGGTGTGTAAATGTGGTTATAGAATAATTGCTGCATAACACTCGTGGGGTGCTTCGCAAGTCGTGACTTGACCCTTTTTTAGCATGGACTATGGAGTAAATCCAAGTTCTCTCCAACTTTCCACCTTGGCTTTCATACTTATGTGTCAAGACATAACCAAAGACACGAAACACCGACAAAAAACTGGGACATTGATCTAAAACATCACAAGGAAAAAACTACATCTACTGGTTGGAACTTGCAAATTTGGGACATGGGATGAATACAACTCCAATATTCATTTGGCACAAAATCAGTAGCAAGCACCAGTCATCCCATTCAATTATGCGCTTTGCATGGAAAATAATAGTAACAACGAGCTCAACAGCTTTACCAAATCTTTGAAACTAATATAGTCTTCTCTTGAAACTAAGCAACTAATAATGGACACAATGATCCACCAATGCCTGTGGGTTTACTTCCTCTAAAGTAAGCTACTTCACTTACATATGGTCCTCTGTGAAGCTAAAAGCAAGATCCCAATAATGAGGAACCCCAGCATCAGAAAACACCTTCCGAGCTGCCGCTTTGTTCCTGCACTTGTGGATACAAAACTTGTCAAAACTGGGTTTAGCAACACTGCCCTCCCAGACTAGCGCACACTTGTTGACAGTTTTGCCCTCATCCTCATCTCCATTTCCCCCCGCAGAAGTCCAGTTGATACGCCTTAGCATAAGATTCTGATACCTTTTAGTAGACTTCTTCCCACCTTCAACAACCACAACGCTGATACCCTCCGAAGTCACGGCACATCCGGTCAACCTGTTCTCATGGGCATTAACGTTAACCTTGAATTGGGTCTGTGGGTGTGAAAGGTCATTATTGACCTTGTACACCGAAACTATTGACTCCGGAACATCGGGATCTCCAAAAAGCTTCCTTTCCCTCTTCTCGCGGCGTTCATCGGCAGTGAGCTTGCGCACGGCATTGCGATCGTCGTGAGCTTTTTCACGCTCAATGGATGCCCTCCTGATTTCCATTTCAAGCCTGGTTGGGTCTTGAGTTGCTTCACAGCCAAGAACTTTCATGAGATTGCTCATTTTGACTATTGGTTTTGGAGGTTCTAGTAGGGCTTGTGCAATCATCGCCTGCTTATAAGTTTCCTGAGCTTGACGCTGCTGTTTACGGAGTTTCCTCTGCTCTTCTTTGGTTAGTTTCAGGAGTTCAGGCAGTGGAGGAGCTGGTTCAGTAGGGGGCAGATTAGTAGGGTGTTCCATGTAGATGGTGATCTTCTCCATGTTCAGTTTGTCTTCAGCTGTATTGCCATCAGTGATGTCAGCATATGTGCCAGAAAACAAGAGAGAGCGATCCCTGAGAAATAAAGCATAATTAGTGAAGTGTCATGCTGCAGCAGCCAACATCAACAGCAATCTAGTTCCAAGAGTGGTGAAACAAAAAGAAAAAAAGAAGACACTTCTAACCAACTTCCCAGGCAAATAAAAGAAGCAAAAGTTTGAAAATAGGGAGAAAGGGGAAAATACGTGTGAAAGTGGTGATTCCCATTCTAGGAGCACTTAAAATGAGGTCACGAAAGATGACGGCAAAACTCTGCCGATATATAAGTACTTTTATTTGCCTGGGATGTTGGTTAGAAGTGACCTCATTTTAAGATACAAGGTTAGAAGGCTAGCCAACGCTGCCAACTTCGATCCACACACTCGATACCCAACATTGTACCACAACCTGAGTCCATTTAACACAGGTTGCTGGAACAGGAGATAATTTCAACATAATAGGCTATACAAAGGTTGCGCCAAGAAACCAGCCTTCCCCATTGCAAGAAGAAAATAATAAAATAAACCGACGATGACATTAAAAAACAGAACACTTACCACCACTCAATTTCAGGTATTGGTTCCTTTGATTTTTCATTGATGGAAACCCTCTCTGCTACCTCTATCAGGTTTGGATTTCCCCCATGATCAGCCTTTGCTAACTGTGTCTGCTTTGCCTTTAGCTCCTTGGCTTGTGCCTCTCCAAATTGACTCTGATATTAATGCCAACACCAATCAAAACCTTTAAATTTGAAGGCAATATTAGTAAAAAGCTATGGCAAAAAAATACCTTCAGTTTAATGATCTCTGCCGCTTTCGACCATGTGCCCTCCTCTAAAAACTCAAAATTTGTCCTCCTCGGACTTCTTGAATTAGTAACAATCCTCGCATCAAAATGATTATTTCTTCCTGGATCCACATCAATTTCTGGTCCAAGATGTGGGAATGCCTCTTTCTTCTCCTTGTTAAGGTTGACCTGGAAAGTTTGTTTCAAGATCATATGCAAGACTGAAAAACAAAAAGAAACTCAAAGGAGAGTGAGCACAGAAAGAAGGAAAAGACCTTAAGGGTGCACAGGTTGGTTAGTTTGGTTGTGTCCACCACTTTTCCATGCTCATCTATTTCCCTACCCAGTGCATCCACACGGAGAATATGGGCCTTGTCAGGCTTTGTTTGATAGGATATCCCTGTTGGCATTTGTCCCAAAAATATGTTTCCAGGAGGAGGAAACTCTCCGCCTTGTGGAAATCCCAACTTGGCACAAAGTTCTTGTGAATATTTTACAGCTTCATAATCGGATGCACTCAAAGCTTTGGGAAGTAATCCAGGAGTAGAGGAAGACACTTTTAGACCCTCCTTTTGAGGGCTACCTTCTGAGCTTGCACCCTTATTTAACCAAATGACAAAGTTCAGATCAGAGCATCATAACAATTGCATAATGAGCAAGAAAATAAAAGAAAAACAATATGCACAACTAATAAGGAAAAAAAAATAAAAATGCAAAAGATTGAAGGTGTTGGTAGATTACCACTGGAATTTGCTTCTGCTTCTCTGCCAACACCTTTTGTAAAGCTCTCTTGACTTCTGATAAAGCATCAAGGGAGAGATTTCCAACCGTGCCAGCAGAAGCTGTCCCATCTGTACTAGATTTTCCAGGAACCTCATGAGATTCGAAAACACTAACTTCCTTAGTTTCGTTTGTCATGCAAATTGAATATACCTTGGTAGGAGGGGAACGGCTAGGGGCCAAAAATGTCTCAGGTCGAGTCCTTGATGCCATATTTGGTGGTTGCGATGCAGCAACCTGTAAGTAAGAAAAGTGAAAGCGCACTCGTCAATACTTTCAAAAAAAGACCCACCATTCCATTTTTCAAGCACTAGGTACTGTTTAAGTTCTAAAAGGAACAAAATAGAAAGATAATCAGCAAACGAGTACCAAGAAGTACTTCTCTTCTTGGGCCATAAAATGCACTCCAATCAACTCATTCACGAGAACCTTACCAGTTTGACGAGACCTAATTTTCTGCAACAGATTATAACAAGAAAAGACCCAGAAGGTGCAGAACCAGCGGAAACTAGGAGGGATTTGCCTGCACTATTCTATTTGCAAAACCTAAACAATATGCAAGTGTTACCCACTAAATCATGATCAAAGAGTTCCAGTAGATTAAAACATACTTTTCCTATGTTAGATTGACAAGGACAAATTTAGAATTGACCATCAACACTCTGTACTCCTATAAATGTGGAATAAACTGATGAGGGCGATTGTTTGGGTTACTCGGAGCTAAATCACATAATGCTCATGCAGGAGTGCAAGTGTGAAAACATCTTTCAAAAACATTCCAAACTACTAAAATTTGTGAGAGCGTGGATAGAGTGCGCAGAGCAAGAACTGAGAGCGTGAGTGCGGGGTCCTGCTAAAGGATTATGTGACTACTCGGAGTCCAAAATGATAACTGAACCAATCCTGTCAATTCTAGGGTTTTACACCAAAAACCAAGCTGAGCTGGTCCCAGAACAGAACCAACCCGCCATGTAAAAGACCAAATTGGTTCGGTCTGGGTTTGGTTCTCTGATGGCAAAAGAACCAGGGCTCTATCACTGATATTTTGTGGCTGGAAAAGAAGAACAGACGAAGAAAAGAAGAAGTAGATCACTTCGAGGGGATCAATCCTCCAAACCCATAGGCAAATTCTTATTGATTGCTTGACCATAGCCATACGTCATCTACATTATACAGCTATATGAGTTGCCATGAAAAAACCATCTGTATACATACGTATATAGTGAGGAACAAGAAGGTAAATTGTGCAGACCTTTTTCTCAGGGAATCGCAGGGCATTGTTAGGGTCTTCTCTTTTCCTCTTTCGGAGCTCAACCATGTTTCCCTTCCTCCATCTCCGACCCTCCATGGCAACCAAAAACAGGGACCCTGAGCCGGCTGTGATTTCAACTCTCAAAGTTTCAATTTACAGGAGTCTCCCAATATATAGGTTTTCAAACGCCTCTGCTGCCTCCGTCCCTAGCCCAAAACGGCACCGTAATTTTCCATTCTACCCTTTCAATAAAAGCATGGACTTTTTGTCCAATTGCTTCTTTTTTTAATTTTTATTACTATTGACATAAAATAGAAGGATAATATTTTTTAGGGACAACGACTAAAAAATGAGGACGGAAGAAATATATGCAGAGGGAACACCTTTTTTTTTATTGTAGAAAATTACAAAAACTACCCTTTATTATTTTTTTCCACTTAACACTTTTGCACCAACAAACGGGTGAATTTGTATGGAAGAGAAAGGGGTAAATGAAATCATGATACCAAAATTGAATTATTTGGTGCCACGAGTGGGGAAAACATGCCCTAATGTTTTTTATCAAAAAAAAAAGACACATTCTTATTTCGTTTTTAAGTCTTGTGAGATTAAGAAGTAAGAATCGGAGTCAACATAAATTTGCATTATTAGAATCGTGAAATTTGCATAATTAGAATCGAGTCAAGAAATGAATTATTTTTATTTTTATTCGACGGAAAAATTAATTTCACATAATCCACAAGCTCCAGCCTAATAGTAAGAGCGTGCTCATTTATTTTTACGTATTATGTTTTTGTAAAGATTTTATTTTTCATTTATTTCAAAAAAAAAAAGAAGAAAAAACTTGATGACCTTTTACTTGTAAAAAGAATGAATTTAGATATGGAAAAAGAAATTGAGTAAGAAATTCACGAAAGATATTGAAAGAAACATCTAATTCCATCTCCCCTGTAAAATTTGGATGCTACATAGTAGAAAGGTTTGGGGACTCCGGCCGTTTAGGAGGGTCGATGTGGCGGTGCTTGGCAGTCTGGGGGCGGTGTAGGTCATTTCATTACCGGAAGTCCTCGTGGGCCTTTGGCGGCTTTGTTTCGGGGTTTTACGGTTGGGTTGGTTTGAAGGCCTTTAAGGTGTGATGGTCCCACCCCTTTTTTGGAAGATTGGCGGGCAAGGGTCTGGGTTTTTGTTTAAGGGTTTGTTCTTTGGGCTAGGTTTGGTCCTTTTTTGGGCCGGAAACTTTTCCAATTTGTTGGAAAGGCTATTTTTTTATTTGGGCCAGGTTTAAGGCTTTTTGGGTGTGCCGGAATTGTTACCAAAATCGAAGTTAAATTAATTTAGACCAAATTTAGGGTTGTTTTGGGCTTTTGGCCCTTTCAAGGTTTGGGGCTTCGGCCCCAAATTGGGTTTGGTTTTGAATTGGTTTCCTTCCAAAATTGTAAAGGAAAGTTCTCCCAAGATTGGGTGCAATGAAATTATTCTTTGGGGAAACAGAAGGGTTTTCAAAACTTCCCTTTTAAAAATCTTGGTTAAATTTCAAAATTTAATGAAAAAGGTTTTTTGCTCTTTTAAAAAAAAACAAGAAAAAAAAAAAGGAAATAAAGTTCCGGGTTGGTCAGGGGTTATTTTCCCCAAAAAATTTGGGCCTTCCCAAAAATTCAAACGGGTTTGAGTTTTTTTAATGTACCACCCTGCCCAGTTCCCGTCTTCTTGCCACTTTTGGTCTTGGGTGGAAGGGTAAGTTTTATGGTCCTTTGGCCCTTCCAAAGGTTTCCATTTCCAACAGGCCCTTTGGAGTCCCCTTTAATTCTTTATTGCTTCAATTGGGCCCAAGGGGCTTTATGATTCCCGGGTTTTCCCTTGGCAAAAAATGACCATTTAACCTGAAACCAAAATACCAACCCCCAATACCTTTTAAAGTTTAAAATTTGAAAGGAAGAACAAAATTTTCCATAACCCATTTATATAAATGGGGCAATGGTGGCTGTTTCATCATCCAACTTAATTCCCCACCTTTTTGGGGACCGGGGTTGCAATAATGCTAGGTCACAACGGTTTTCAGGCCATTTTTTGTTGAGGTTTCCGGGTTTTTCCTTTTTTCCGGCTTGGTCCATTTTAAACCAAGTTTAGGGGTTTTAAAAAACTGGTAAAAATTTATTTGGGGCCCTTTCAGGTTTCCCCAAAATTGGGGTTCCGATTGGCTTGCTAATCAAGGAAGCTCAAATTGTCAGATGTATTCTTTGAAACGAAAACCTTTAAACTTGAAATTTCAAAAAAGTTTTTTTTGCTCTCCAAAAAAAAAAAAAAGATAATACCACCCAACCATAAGCTTTGGGAATTTCTTCCAAAAAATTTGGGCCCCTTCTCACACTTTAGTTCAACGCCCCCCTGCCCTTTTAGGTTCCCTTCAAACTCCATTTCCGGGGGATGGAAACCTTCCTTTGGTCCCTTTTAGAAAATCACGGGCGGGTTTAATTCTGGGTCCCTTTAATCATGTATACCCAGGGCTCACCTTTAAATTCCCTCCAACTTTTTCCCTTTTCCAAAAGGTAGTAATTTAATAAACCATAAATCCACAAACCTTTTCAAGTTTTAAACTAGTTTCCAAAGGGGATCCGCTCCAAATGTTTCTCCCTTTCCCTATTGGAGTCCTTTTAAGTTTAACACATAATAATAATTCCAAAACCCCGGCCATTAATCATTCCCCCAAACAACCTTTAAACCGATCCGCCCATTTGTTTGTTGCCAAACAATATAAAAAGAGCCAAAATTAAAAATTTGGCCCGAAGTTCCCAAAAGGAAGAACCAAATCAACTTGTTAATCAACCACCAAATACCCGCCCATTTCTTTCACCTTTCTAACCAAATTGTTTTGCCCCACAACGAAAAGAGTAAATACTTAGCCATTAAAGTTAAGAAAATTTCCTTAAAAAATAACACCCTTCAACCCAACAAGGCCCCTTCCGTTTTTTACGCCCCCTTTGGCACAGGAAAAAGGAAAAGGCAACCTTTTTGGCAAAAACACGGAAACAGGGTTATTGGTCTTTTTGATTCCCTCCCTTATTTTCTAGCCTTTAGCATTTTCCCGGAGGGTTTTTGGGTTTGTCCTTCAGGTTTGGGCTCAAGTTGATGGGAGGTCCCCTTTACCTGCTCCCTTTCCTCAATCACCCTTCCTTTTAGTTTTACCCTAATAAGCGGTAAAGGGAATTCCAGCCTTATTCTTCCCCAAAACCTTCCAATCCAAAGTGTTTTTTTGAACCCTTTAAGGCGTTAAATGGAAGTGGGAAGGCTAACCAACTCAATTTTAATACCTCCAAAGAAAGGTTTAAAAAAGAATTTGGAACCCAAAAGCCCAGTAAATAGTTGAAGTTAAAGGAAAGTTGAAATAATATTGAACCCATTCCTTGTCAAATTCAATGAAAAACTCAAAACAAGGGGAAAACAAAATATTAGGTTGGGGAATTGGAATTCCCTCCCTGTAAGTTTTTGAGCTTTTGGAATTCCCTTACGGTTTTTTTCCCTTTTCCAATTTATTAGTTTCCTTTACTATAAGGCCCAACCACCCTTGGGGTTTAGGTTCGAGGTTCAAATGGGGCCACCGCGGGGAATTCTTTATGGGGACCGAGGGGGTCCCAAAATTTTTTGAATTTTTATGGGGACAAGGCTGGGAAAGGCGGGAACAACCTCAACACGGCAAGGGGAAAAAGAATTTTTTAAAAATTGGGAGGAAATTGTAATTTTTTGAAAAATTAAGGGGTCAAAAAGAAAAAAAAGTTTGGGGCCTAATTGTAATTTTTTAAAAAAAATTTGGGGCCAAATTATAATTTTTAAAAATTTTTTGGGTGCTAAACAATAATTAATTTATTATTTATTAAAAAAAATTAAATTTTTTAAATTAAAATACCGTCGGTCCCCGGTTGTTGTTTTCCCCAATTTTTTTAAAAATGAATTTTCCCGGTTTCCGGTTTTGGGCCGGCTTTGGGCAATAGGTAACTTATAATCAGAAATTGTAGGTGGATTTAGTGACAAATAAGATCATGTCACAAGAACTCACATTATTTGGGAAAATTACTTGAACGTTTTGAAACTTCTAATTCTGGTTAATGGGTGAAAGATTTGGTAATTTGATTCAAAAAATTATGGCCACCTCCATAGAAGGAATCTAGGATGAAAAATAAAATAAGGGAAATCATCAAATGATTTTGGATCAGTAGATGACACAAGGAGAGTTGGATCATTTACACATGAAGCACTACCATAATATACCTCCACTCGCTTTTTTCTGGTGGCTACGTGTAATGCCGTATTGCCAAACTTATCTGGCAGCATCACAATGGCTGCACCAGCCTCAAGAAGCAATTTCACCACCTCACAGCTAACCCCTTTTACAGCCATATGCAATGCAGTTTGCCCTTTCTTGTCTGTCTTCCTTGCCAATTCTGGATCTCTGTCAAGTAATGCCTTCACAATGTCCTCATGACCTTGTCTAGCAGCGAAATGCAACGCATTTTTGCCGTTGGACCTGGGAATCTCTACCAAGCCATCATTCTTTGATAGAAGTTCGTTAACGACAGCTGTATGCCCTCTTGTTGCTGCAGAGATAAGAGGCGTTGCATTTGATGGGCCTATTGTATTACTTAGTTCTGGGTTGTGATCAAGCAGCACCTGGACAATGGCTGTAATAGAAGTCAATCCAAGTGTAGTGGTCTAGTTTTGAACAAAAAAATATAATTCAAGAACCATAAATTAAGCAGCAAAAAACATGTTCCCCAGCAGTGTTCTAAAAGGCGCTAGGCACTAGTTGGGTGGCGACCCACTGCCTAGCGCCTAGGCCGCCTTGCAATTAAATTTTTTGTTTTGGAGAGTCCAGACCCTAGGCCCCCGCCTAGCCCCGCCGAGCGCCTAGACAAACCGCCTAGGGAAAATCGTGGCGGCAACCGAGGCCGCCTTTTAGAACACAGTTCCCCAGTGAATGCAGTAGCCTCTAAATATCTATAAGTCAGGCCATCTAAAATAGGATGGCCAATAATTAAACTCTGCATACAGAGACTTGAAAGCCTTCTTTGCTAGAACATCAGCAAAGATATCAGGATCTTGCAATCCCAAGGTTGACTAAAGAAAACCAAATACAAAGCACTAAATTGTATTGTGCATACATTGCATCAGCCTCCATAACCACCTTAATGGCTTCCACAGAAACTGATTCTGCAATAACTAGGGAGAAACCTTCCTTATTATCCAACAATAATGCCTACGAAGTTCGTGATATGTATGAAAAGGTATTGAGGGACAAGCAGAGAAAACAAACACAGGTACTATTTGTACTTGAAATGTCACCACTTGTTTTCAAAGCTTGAGAAAGCCACTCTTATGTTCCACTTATTTTCTTCAAAGTTCACAATAGCAGTGAGTAGAAGTTCACGTTCAGACTATAGCTCTTGATACCAAGCTAAAGCTCATGTGGCGAAATGATAACTCTCTTACACCTTGGCATCCATTAATTATGAACTGTAGACATCAGCAATAGTATTGATGTAGGACGGTTTTAGGACACTCAGAATATGGCAGCCTACGATAAGAATCGTGGTGGTTTTGGGTGGGGAAATAAGAATGTTATTTGGATAAGTGCGCTTAGAAGAGGAAAGAGAGGAATGAGAAGGAGAAGAGTGTGCGCAAAGAAGAAAGAGAGAGAAAGAAAGATAGATGTGCTTCACCCTCACAAGGATTAGGCAGTTTCTGCAAGGAAGGACCGCAGCCCAAACCCCAATTACAATGGCCTCAGCCTTGTAAAACTCAATTCATTAATCAACTTTGTTCCAAAAGAAAGATAACATCTCAATTTATAATCCATGAAAAAGACTCTTCTAATTCCTAGAACTCCAAATGAAATGAACCTAATTAATAAATACATCCAAAAAGATATGTGAAATATAAATGCATACATTGTACCTACTAATATGAGTTTAATGCATCTAGATGAATATTAATGCAAGCACTAAATTAATGATGACCCTTTAACTACCAAACTACAGTGGATGACCCTTGATTTACCAATCCTTGTATGAACCATGCAACTCTTGATTAGAGTCTCTGCAACTACCAAAATACCTTCATCTAGCAATTTATTAGTTTTTGTTGTCCTCATCAAGTATCTAACATAAACCAATTTTGTTTAGAAAACAATATTGGTATCAAATTAGCTTATTTGAAATCTCTTAAATTGCCCCATCAACACAAAGACCAATCTCTGTATACAGGAGCATCACCGTGTTACCGATTCAAGTAATGGAGTAAATGAGTAATCATTTCCTCTCTATTCCTTTTTCTCAGATTTTGTTCAGGTCTGCCTAAATAGCCATATTCACATCTATATAATCAGACAATGAAATTGAGGAACGGAACTCAGCAACAAATAGAGAAAGGCAGTGTTTGGTTCGCTCAAATGATTCCTTGAAGGATTGAAATGGTCATTTAATGGGGTATTCACAGAAATTGGTTAATGACAATTCCTTACGTAATCACCATTATGTCATTCCTGAGCAACCAGATTTCAAACCGAACGTTGGAAATCATAGTTTCCATCTGCCTCGTTTCTGAACCAAACTCTGCCTAACAGAAATTGACCAATTAACAAACCCCAAAAACAATTAAAATAAACAGCAACATCAAAATAGGAAACCCAAATATTTCACCATGGTGTCCTTGACTGGCAGCTATATGCAGAGGATCGAACCCGGACCGATTCTTCTTCTTCAAACTCTCCTCACTCGCATACTTCAGCAACTCCTTCACAACATCAACAAACCCTCCATTCGCTGCTGTGAACAAAGCCGTCTCTCCCAGCTCATTCACCTCGTTCACGACCGATGCCCGAATCTCTGCAACCTCCGAGTCGAACTCGGCTCCACTTAGAGTCCCCTCCATCTGCGAACCGATTCCGTCAAGAATCAGCCTCACTGCTGCCATGTCCCCCCGCTGTGCCGCCAGGTGGAGCTCGGTGTCGTTGTGGCGGCCGGTCACCTGCTTCACGTACTTCTTTTTTCCGGCCTGGTCGATCCGCTTGCCAGAGTTTGATAGAACTAGAGCAGGAGCAGTGGCCGATGACGGCGACGGGGACGGGGATGGCGGGTTAAGGTTGGGGTTTGGGGTTGGTGGTGGAGTCATCCGTCCTTTTTCTATGTCCATTTCCCCTGTTAACCAAGCAATCAAGAGTTAACATCTAGAACCCAAGCCCAGCGCTAACTCACATAATGCGCGTACAGCTTCTTTTAAAAAGATCTCAAATTACTAAAACTTCGTGAGCACAACCGCGGAGCGAAATGGATAAAAACATCTCAAATTACTAAACTTCGTGAGCACGTATGTGGATTAAGAGCACAATCGCAGCGCAAAATTGATAAAAACATCTCAAATTACTAAACTTCGTGAGCACGAGGATTAAGAGCACAAGCACAGAGCGGAATTGATAAAAACATCTCAAATTACTAAACTTCGTGAGCACGTACGTGGATTAAGAGCACAATCGCAGAGCGAAATTGATAAAAAAATCTCAAATTACTAAACTTCGTGAGTACAAGGATTAAGAGCGCAAGCGCTACGCGAAATTGAGACCAGGGCAGAGGCTCTATTGAAGGATTATGTGTCCAAGGCCCAGCACACTGTTCATTTGCTTGGTTAGTTACAGCAGAAATTAAAATTTCTGGAATTTGAAATCGAAATTGAAAGAAAAATATCCCTTCACAGTTCACTTAGGTTGATTTATATTTCCGGAGAAAAATCTCTCCAAAATTGACAGGAAAGAAAAAGGCAAGCAAAGTACGGAGAAAATGATCTCGAGCGATGATCGATGCACTACAGAAGAGAGAGAGAGAGAGAGAGAGAGAGAGAGAGAGAGAGTACCTTGGTTGATAGCAGAAGCCATGAATGGAGTGGACGTGAAGAGAGAGAGAGAGAGAGAGATGATGATTGAAAACCTCAAAACAGCACTAGCGGGAGCGGGACAAGAGTCAAGTCGACGACTCAGAAAGCGTGTAGAGGATGGCTAGTCTTTTCAGCGGCGTCGCTACAAGTGGAGTAAACATTAGTGGAAAATTTGTCTGTGCCGGGTGGGTACCCAAACTGCCCCAAATTTTGGTTTCCATTTGAGGTTTAAATTGCAATTTTTTTAATTGGTTAAATTTTTGAAAAAAAAAAAGGGATTTGGGTTTAAAAAAAATTTTCCCAATTTAGTAAATCAAAAAATTTTTGGAAATATTTTTTAAAAACAGTTTTTAAAAAAAAATTTGCTTAAAAAAGTTAATTAAACATTTGGAAAAATAAAATCCCAAATTTAAGAAAATGGTTTTAAAAATTTTGTTAAAAAACGGCTTTTGAAATCAAATTTTAAAAAAGGTTTTAAAAATTGGAAACGGTTTAAAAAAAAATTTAAAAAAATAATCATTTTAAAACGTTTTTTTTTTAGGAAAAGCGAAAAGAAAAAAGTTGGGTTTTTTTAAATTTTTTGGGGAAAAAATTTTAAAAAGGGAAAAATTTTTTTGTATTGATTTATTTTTAAAAGAAAAAATGGGAAAATAAATTTGGTTTTGGTAAAAATTGTTATTTTGGATTTTTCAAAAGCCAAATTTAATAAGTTCTAAAAATTTGGCCCAAAATTAAACAAATTTTTAAAAAAATTTGAATTTAAGCAAAAATTTTTTGCTTATTAACTTTTCAATCCAAACCCAAAGGAATTTTAAAAAAATTCCCTAAATTTCAACCATTTCCTTTGTTTTCCATTTTTTTTTATCTTTTTATGGTTTTTTTTTTTTTTTAAAAAAAATTTAAATTTCAAACAAACCAAATTTGGTAAAAGGCGGGTATTTATTGACTTCATAATTTTCCAAATTTTGAAACAAAAACAAAATTAAATTCCAAACAAACCTTTAAATACTTATTACCAAACCTTAGTTCCCTTTCTTCCCCCCCTTAGTAACAAAAACCAATTAATTCAAAAACCAAATTTTAAGTAAATTGAAACCCCCCAACTAACCCAAATTTTACTTAAAACAAAAACTCAAATTTGCCCCTTTTCATTAGAATTGACCACCTTCCCCCTTTTGGTTAATTTCTTTTGGGAAAATTGCCCGCCCTCCCGGCCACCCACCTCCACCGCCCCAAAAAATTTTAAAAAAAAAAAAAATTAAAATAACCTTTAACTTCTATTTTTCCAAAAAAAAAATTTAAATGGGAGTTTAGTTGAAGGCAACCTTACCCACTCGGACCGTTGAATTCTGCCTTGCCCACTCGGTTTTTTTTAAAAAATTTTACCCATGGGCCCTGGGGATTGATTTTTTAAAAAAAAAAATAATGTAATTCTTGGATTAATTTGGGGTTGAACCCTGTTGGTTTTGTGCATTTTGAAATTCGGGTTAGTTGAAATTTTACCTTTTTTCTCAATTTAGAACCTTCTTCCTTCCCTTTTTTCGTTATTTTCAAACTTTTTTTTGTTCCCCTTTCCAATTTGCCCAAGTTATCTTAAACCCCCCAAAACCCAAGTTGGACCCTTGGTTCCTTTGGTTTTTTGGTTTCCCTTTCCAGCCCTTTTAAAGGCCTCCAGCCCACCACATCGGCCGGAAGTAAAATATTAGGTTTTGGACTTTTTGTTTTTCCCCTTCCTTTTTCCGTAAAACTTGGGTAGGTGGGTCAACCCTTATTAACGCATGGCCACCTAGTCCGGGAAGGTGAAGAAGGTTATCCCACATTAATAAAAGGAATTTAACTTAATCCCAAACAAACCCAAAAGGTTTTAATTTAAAAAAAAGTTTCGTTGATGGTTGGGTTTCCAAAATTTCCTTTCCCAATTTGCCACAGGGTTTATTAGCAACCTCCCCTTTTCACCCCTAAAAGGTCAAAAGCCTCCTTCAACCTTGGACTTAGAATTTGCAAAACCTCTTCATTTTCAATTTTCTTCGATTTTTGAAATTAGAAAGAAATTTTATTTCTTTTTTTAATGGAAAATTGGGTTTGTTTAGAGAAGGAAAGGGAAAGCAAGGAAATCCAAAATTATTAATAAGTTTTTTTGGGAAATGTCAAAATTGTGTTTGCTCCCAATTCCACCGTTGGCCTTTTTCAATTAAACTAATTGCCTTGGTTGCCCCTTAATTCCCATGGTTTGGTAAAATGCCCCAGTTGAATCTAAGTTGCCCTTAAAGTATTTCCTTTAAAGAACCCCTTGAATAATTTAAATTGTTTGTTAAAGTTGCCCTTAATTGCCCCTAATTGGCCCTTGGTTCCCTTAATTGTTTTTAAACTTTTCGTTTTTTAGGCAAAATAATGGTTATGGTTGGATAAAAAGGGAAAGAAAAGGAAAATGTTAAGGGGAATTAACCAAGTTTTCTTTCTGTATGAATTAAATTGCCCAAATGGTTATAAAAGTTGAGTTAAGAAATTTTAATTGCCCCTTAAATTTTTGGTTTCAAAAAAGTTTGGGGGAATTATTTTTTCTTCTCAGAATTAACTTTCCGAAAAGTGGGGTTTGATTGGGTAAGCCCTTTTCCAAATGTTTTCAATTTCCCTTCCTTAAAAACGGGCATGGTGGGGACCCCCTTCCCTGGTCGGCGCATCCGAGCCGTCCAAATTGATTTTGGAACGTGAATTTAAGGGAAAGGAGAAAAAAGAAAAAAATGTTGGGGAAGGAAGAGAAAGTTTTTAATTGAACCGTTCAAAAAAATTGTTTGGATGAAATCCTTCCCGGATCCAATTTTTTGGGATTTCCCCCTACCCAAAAATTTCTAAAACATTAAAGGGCCGGTTTTTTCCGGCGGAAAAGGGGAGTTTTCCCGGGCCCGGTAATGTTTTATAAAAAGGAATATTTTAAAAAGGGGTTTTTTTTTTCCGAATGAAAATTTAATTGTTCCGAGGGCTTTCAAATGGTATTCAAAAGTGGTTTTAAAAGGGTAAAGAAATTCAGGCCCAAAAAAAGAATTGGGAAGGGGTTTTTCCTTTCCCGAATTAATTTTTGGTTTGGGTTTTTACTAAGGTTCCAAAAAAAATTCCATCTTTTTTTTCCCCATTTTCGGATACCCTTAAAATAGTTCTTTAACAAATTTTGAAGCCAAGCTCCCAACCATTGTTTTCCAATCCAAAAGGCGAAAATTGGGGAGGTCCGGCATAAAAGTTCTCCAATTTTAAACAATTCAATTTGAATTTCCCAAAGAGTGCTTTTATTTTTTTTTTTTTAATTTATATAATTAATTAAAGGTTAAAATGGGATATGTCAAATAAATATTTTGGCAAAGGAATTGGGAAAATTTTTGGACAAATTAAGTTCCAAAACCATGTTTGTTTCCCATTCCAATTTAAGTGGGAATTGGGAAGATGCTTCAAAACACCAATTTTTACCCTCCCCTTTGCCAATTTTTAAAAACCTAACTTTGAATTTCCCAAAGAATTCGTTTGATTTTTTTTTTCCTTTTAAATTTAAAAAATTGACATTAAAGGTTAAAAAAAAATTCCTTCATATTTAGATTGTTAAAAAATTATAATTTGGTTGGATTGGAAGAATTTTTTTCAAATTAAGTCCAAAAAACCACTAATTTAAAAAAATTTCCCATCTTCCATTTCAAAATCAAAATTTAAAATGCTCCAAAAACACCAAAATTTCGTTTAATCCCTCCTTTTTCCAATTTTTTAAAATTTTGAAAACCTTTGCACCCTGGTAGAATTTTTAGGAAACAAAAATAACAAAAATTTTGGGCCGGGAATTTGGGAGTTGCCCGGAGCCCCCAAAATTTCGAACTTGTTTTGCCACACGGAATTCGTAAAAAAAAAAAGCCTCTTTCCAACCACAAAATTCCGGTTTTATTTAGGGAAACCCTTTTAATAATTAACCCAAAGGTTACTTATTCTTTTCCGGATTGGGAACCAATTTTTTGGAAAGGTCCAAAAAACCCACCATTTTTTTAAACCCTTCAACCCCATAATTTTTAAAAATTTACCAATATCTACAAACTCCCAATTCTTAACGTTACAAAAAAATGGACAAGTTGCAATGATTCCGTCCGGGGGATTTAAAGAAACACAAAATTTCGAAATTTAAATCCCGACCAATATTTCCAATTGGAATTTCTTGAAGTTTTGGTGTTTTCCTTTGACCAGCGGTTTTAAGAATTTTTTTTCTTATTGGGAAATTTATAGAAAAAATCTTTTAAAAGTTCTGGGCTTGGGAAATTGGGGGGGTGCCCTTAAAGGAGAATCCTTGGCTTATTCTTGTTTAGTTGGCAAAAAGGTTTCTTTAAGTTAAAAAGGCGGGAAAAATAAGGTTCGGGTAAATGGGGTTCCCACGCTGTGTTTTTCCGTTTTTTTATAAACCCAAGGTTTTACCTGTATTTCCTTTCCCAGTCTCTGTATTTTTCAATGGGTGGCCCAAACCTTTCAGTCCCCCTCTCACATTTTAACCCTCTCCCCCAGAGGGGTTTCCTTCAAGGAAGTTAAAATTAGGAATCAAATTCCACAAACTACAATTTCTTAACGGTACCATAAATTTAAAATAATGAACTGCTCCTTATTTGGGAGGATTTTTTGGAACACAGGTGTTCGAATTAAAGCCCGCCAGCCATTTCAACCTTGGTTTTCCATTTTTTCTTTTAGTGTTTGGGCAACAGTTAACCTTGGATTTGTAATGTAAGGTTGGGTTTTGGTTTTCTTTGGATTGGTATTAAAAAACCAAACCTCAAATTTTTAAACCTAGGTTTTGTTCTTGGGAAATTAACCGGGGGATTTTTTGGGAACTTGGTTTGGGATTAAAGGGTTCCTTTGTGGTTTCTTGAATTAAAATTTTGGACCTTGGGTTCTTAAAAACCAAAAGCTCCTTAAGATTAAATGGAATTCCCTTGTTTTTTTCTTTTGTTTGGTGTTGGGATTTTCTAGGTTTTTCCTTTCCCTTTAAAAGTTAATCCGCCTTTCTTTCTTAATTTTGCGAATTAAATTAAGGGTTTGGTGCTATAAAGGTCGAATTACAAAGTTGGTAGTTTTTCCATTCCTTTTCAACCTCAATGTTCTTGGGGTCCGGTTATTTTCTTTCAATTTTTGGGCTAGCCATAACCTTTGGGTTTAAGTCCTTCCCAAATAGGGTTGAAATTTTGGTTTCAAATTGGATTGAGGTCCCAACTAAAGCCTAACCCAAATTAAAAAAAAAATTAAGGGGATTTTTTTTTAAGGGTTGGGATTAAAATCCAGAAGGGAGGATTTGTTTACGGAGGAACAAAATAGGCCCCCCGGGCTCAAACTCCAAAAATCAAAATTGTTCCTGCCGCAACCTTGATGGGCCTTAAACGGTTAAACCCAACAAACGGAGCATCCGCCAATTCAGGAAACTTGCCTTTTCTTAATATTTTGTTTTGGAATTTACGAGGGGTTCACCCGGCCCTTCAAATTGAACACCTGGCACAACCCTTGCCAAGCCCCAAAATCAAATGGGGGCCAGGGAAAGCGAAAAAAACAAAAAAAAAGGAATTTAAATTAACCCAACCACCCAACCACAAGATCCGGGAACCCAAAGGGGTCAAACCGGATGGGAGCCCAACCCGGGTAGAAGGACGGGCCCCGGAAAAGGCCCTCTCCACAAATACCGTTGAAATTAGGCCACCCATAAAATCGAGGTGGTAAAGAGGACAAAAGTTAAAAAAAAGGAAAAATAGGGGGGGTATTGGTCCTTTTTAACAAGGTGGGAAATTTAAGAGGCAAAATGATATAAAAACTGGCGGAATTTCGTTGAGGGGAAATTGGTCCCCCCACCAATTCCATTTTAAAGGCAAAATGTTCTTACAAACTGGAAATTCCAAAAAATTCTTTGTTAAATTTTTGGGGGTTTCAACCTAAAATAATTGGAATGGTGGAATTAGCCTTTAAATTTAATTAACCAAGCTTTGGCAAGTACGAATATGGAAAAGTTAAAAACTCCCCCCACGTTTCCCGGAGGCAGTTTAGGTAATTGGGACCAAAACCCTGCCCGACTACTCCCCGAAGAGGATAACAGAAACCTTTCCCAGGGAGGTGGGCCACCCAAACAACCTCCTGAACCAAGAACCTTGGAAGGGGTTCCCAAACCAAAAACCAATTGGAATAAGGTTGGAAAAGCCCCTAAATTTAAAACCCAAGTTGGGTGGAAGAGGGAAATTGTGGAAAACCAAGCTAACAGGTACCACCGAATTACCATTCCCTAATGAAAACCACGAGGGAAAACCAGCCCTGTAATTGTTCGTTACAAAGGTAAATAAGGGAAAATTTCAAAAAACTTAAAACAAGGTTAAAATGTACCAAAATATGAAAATGGGGGAAATATCACAACGGGAAAAAATTTATAGGGGTAAATGGTGGCTAATTGAGTCGTTAAAACGGGTTTAAAAACCGGCCCAGTTTAAAGGGAAAAGGAGAGGAAATGTTGGGTGAGTGGGAAAATTCCGACATCCCTTGTTGGACCTCCTCACCGAAGGGGTTTAAACTGGCAATGGTGGCATGCCACTTTGGGCCATTCCAACACACCCTTTCCAAAAGGACAATAAAAGGAACAAACTCAACCAAAAAAGGGAAAAATTTTGATTCCTTTTTGAAAACGCAATTCCCAAATTTTCCAAAAAACCAATTGTTAAGAAGGAGGAAAAATGGGGCCAAATAACCAAAATAGCGGATAATAGGCGATTGGGGAACACAATTCCAACAATAAGGCCAAACCATAAAATTTGGTTGTTCCATTAACCAAATGTGGGATAATATCGGCAAAGTAAAAAAGGTAAGGGTAAGTGCAAAAAGGGTTCAAAGAAAACTTCAAGAAGACAAACTTTAAAAATGTTGAAAACCAAACCTCCTTAAAATCCAAGTGTTAAGAAAAGGGAAAAATCCAGTTTACACTACTCCTTAAAATCTAGGTGTTAAGAAAAGAAAAGGTGAAAAGGGAAACAGCCTTATAACTAGCATAAACAAAGGCCCAACCAAGCTCTGATACCAAGTTGAAAAGCCCAACCCTCACTACTCCTATAATCCCAAGTGTTAAGAAGAGGGAAACTGTGGCCTTATAACCAACATAGAAGGAATATATCTAAGCGATGTGGGACACATTCCAACAATAATGACAAACACAGATTGGTTGATTCTGATAACCATGCCTGATATATAGTGTCATGAAGCTATACAAAAGGTGGAAGGTAAGTGCATAAATGTTCAAAGAACACTTCAAGAGGAGACAAGGACTTAAAATGTGACCAAACCTCTGATATGAAATTAATGAGGGCAGAAAGTCTGAGAATCCCGACGGGGAGTTCCCGACCAAAATCCCGACCGCCCGCAGGGCCCACTCCGGCCACCGGACGGCTGATCCGAGCCGTCCAAAAATTCTTAAAAAAAAAACCGAGTGGGCCTATGCGAGAATTAATGGCATCCGATGTGTGTAGGTGGCTGATCTAAACACTCCATTTTTTGTGTGTAATATACATACAAAAAATGGAGTGTTTAGATCAGCCACCTACACACATCGGATGCCATTAATTCTCGCGTAGGCCCACTCGGTTTTTTTTTTTAGAATTTTTGGACGGCTCGGATCGGCCGTCCGGTGGCCAGAGTGGGCCCTGCGGGCGGTCGGGATTTTGGTCGGGAACTCCCCGTCGGTAACTGTAGCTTCACTCGAATGAGGGCAATGAACCTCATTTTCACTTCTGGGCATTACAAGTGCACGGGACTTTCCAAAAGCACAATAAAAGATACAAACATCAAAAATTAAAGGGAAATAATTTTGCCACTCCCTTTTTTGTTAACGTCATTCCCCTGCAAGTGTTTTTTTGCATCAAAAATACATTTGTAGGAGAATAGCGTTAACAAAAAAGAATGGCAAAATCAGCAGCCAAATTATATTGCCGATAATAGTACGTATAGGAACACAATTGCCTACATAAGCGCAAATCCAGTAAAAAGCTTGTATGTCTTTGCATCAATTGTGACCCTTAAATTTGGGATCTGGGGACCACGTAGCACAGTGGTGCCCTATAGGGGTGTGTAGTGCGAGATCCGAGCAATTTATGGTCCCAGTCCCTTAAATCTTAAATTTCATTGAACAAAAGCAAATACAAACCCAATAAGATCAAGTCCCAGAAATTATGTAATACCACATGGAATTATGGAGTCTTAAATCCTTGTTGCACAAGGAATTACAAATCAAAACATTAGGAATATTCGCAAGAAATTAAACTCCCGACATAACCAAGCACTTAACCTACGGAATCAAACTAAAATGTAAAATCTATGAAAAGATTTTTTTTTTTCCCCTTTCTATTGATCAAGTATTTTACCTAATCAATTTGCGAAGGTGGACAACACAAAACACAATGAGTAATACAACGAACTCAACTTTAAAAAACAACTCCTGACACAATGGCGTCCGGAGCCGCTCAATGCATCCAACAGTTCCGGATGTAGTTATATTCTAAAGTTGCGTTTCGTAGACTTTTTGAAACTGAAACACTGAAAGGAAAAAGATGAAAACAGTGGGAGACTTAAAACGTACTCTAGAGTGAAATCCAAGAAGAAGATGATCGCCTGTTTCAATCAAGTCTGATAAAGCTAAGACCCAGACCCTCATCATTGATCCACCCATACTTCTCCATAAAAGGATTGACTTTATCCTTTGGTGGGTAACTCTCAACACAATCTTTCCAAACATTTCCCTCTTTCAAATCCCTCATCACCTTCCACACACAGTTGTTGCACTTAAACCCTGCACCAAAGCTAATCATCAAGATCCTATCCCCCTTCTTCAGCCTCTTCTTAGCCTCCATGTACCCCAGAACATACCACAACCCGCCTGCCGACGTGTTCCCAAACCGGTGGAGCGCCATTCGAGCCGGTTCAATGTCATAGTCACTCAACCCCAGGCCCTTCCCGACTCCATCGATAACCGCTTTCCCGCCCGGGTGAATGCAGAAGTGCTCGATCCCTGTCTTGAGATTCAAACCAACTCCGACTTTTTCCAATTCGCGTTGGCTGTTGGTTCCTTTAGCATTCCGCCGTAGGGATGCGATTTTGTATCGAATTAGTTCGTGTAGTGGTAGTATTTTAGGCACTACGGTTTTTAGGTTCACGGTGAAAGCTCTAGCTGCCGCTCTGGTGAGGCGCTTGGTGAGGCGGAAGCCTTTGTATCCGAGATCGTCTTCGACTTGCATGCAGCATTCGTAGGCCTCGTCGTCTGCTCCCATATGTGTGCGTTCCATACACGTGAGCTTCAACATAGCCTGTTTTTTCAAGGCTGCGTCGTTTGTCAGGAGCATCGAGCAGCCGCCTGATCGGAAGAGACAGTTGGAGAGCATCATTGACCTGTTCGAGAATTTAGACACTAAATTGATCAAAGTCGTGAAACAGTATGATAGTAACGGCCCTCACTTTTCGGGGGTATGAAGCAAAAAATTTAAGAGGGGCCTTTTTTGCCTTATTATTTAGGGTACTAAAATAGTAGAAGGGACTCTCAAAATTTGGAAATTTACGGAAACCTGAGCGGCCGCACCTCCGTCTTTACCTCAGGGCGGCCTCGAGAACATTGGAAATCAAATAAAAGTAGTTGGTAAGACAAATGAGAGACACAACAAATCAGTTTAATTATTTCGTTCTCCTGGGGAGCATGGTCGTGTGGTGCTCTGGGACCAGTTGCACGATTAAGTATATGGACCTCACATAAGTGTACGGTACTTGAACGATCCGGTGCATTACGTGGTTGTGCTCCGGAATTACTCTACATATCGTGGATCTACCTTTCTTTGCCGCAATACCAATTTGGTCCCATTGATTCGGTGCTCACGACCACAGCCAACGCCTTCCTGTGAACCTTAAACAGCTGCCGCACCAAATCAACGGCCACAAGGCTGGCGCTGCACCCCATTCCGGACAGATTAAACACCTTCACATCCTCCCTCATCTTGTACCGGTTCACAATCCGAGCCGTCAGCGACGGAACGGTAGAGAGCAACGACACATTCGCGACCAGGATATCCACCTCGGTTGGACGGATGCCCGTCCGGGAGAAAAGACCGTCGAGCGTGTCGAAGATGACCTCGTCCATCTCGGCCAATGCGTCGGGCAGGGAAGGATGCTCTTCCCTGCCCGATATGACCATGGTGGGGGCGTAGGTGTCTTCGCCGATCCCGGAGTTGACCATGGTTTGAAGGAGGAACTTGTACTCGTCCAGGCGGAGGTTCTTGTTGCGGAGGATGATGCTGGCGCAGAGCTCGGTGTCGAGCTTTCGGTCTTCGGTGGCTTTGTAGCACTCGTAAGCCAGCATGTAGCAGTGTTGGTGTTTTCTTTGGAAGATTGGTTTGAGGATTTGGAAAATGGCGTAGAGGAGAGGTAGGAGGAGAGAGATGGCTATGAAGAGCTCCATGGAGAGAGAGAGAGAGAGAGAGAGAGAGAGAGAGAGAGAGAGAATGTATTCCTTTCCTTTCCTGTTTGAACTTCTATATGGGCTGTTTGAGATGGGAAGAAGAAGTGTGATTTTTAAGGAGAAGATCATTTAAAATTTCTTGGTAGGGTCTTGTATTTTGGCATCAATAGTCTACATTATGAAGCATGGACGTACGCTCTCTCCTGCAGAAGAGTAATTATTCGGACACCAAAAAACTTTTCAACCACATTACTACTCTACATACGCAGGCTTTTTTATACGGACTCGATCTCATATAGACTCACACCGTGGGGCATCGCACGAATATGAATATGTGTGCAAAGTGTTTTGTATAGGTACGTGTGTATGGTTGTAGAAGTACTGTTGATTGAACAAAACCTATGTGGTGCCCCCCAACAATCTTGATATCGCGTGTTCGTGTCATTGATCTACCGTGGTCCCGTTCAAGTGTTTTTGAATCGTTGCAGATGCTTGTGTTTTTATGTGAGTAAAAGTACCATCAAATGCTGTTAAGCAGTGGCGGAACTACTTAGTGGCTGGGAGGGGCCAGGGCCTCCCACTTGTAATTTTGCTAAAAGTTTCAAACCGGAAGTTCTAAGCTTTTGCTAAGTTTGATCCTGAAATGTGAGTCAAGGGAAGGAGCTATACAATGGCCAAGAGTGCCATGGCACCTTAACTACATATCTTGAATAGTTAGAAAAAAGTGAGAGATGCCTGATGATTTTCCTTGTTCTCAAAATATTTTTTTTCATGTTGCTTAATGCTTATGCATGAAATATATTCAAGTATAGTAGTAGAAGCTACAATTTTGGTTTTGACATCCTTATTTCTGACTCAACCAGACAAAATCTTTGGCTCTGTCTTGGGCAAAATCTTGCAAACTGGAGGTTGATTGAGACAAGCGATATGGTGGCTCGGAACTGGGACCTTATTGTGCATGGGTGCTTTATAATGAATGACCCAACGCGTTCAAAAGTGTTTTAAATGGTACACATCTGTTCAGTTGTAGGAAAGGTCAATAGGCGCGACCGTTGACCGTTTGACTATTCAAAAAGCATGTGACACGTGCACTCGTCCTCGTGGGGTTGACGATTTGACGAATGAAGCTTAGCTCGCCACGTGGCGCCTTAGTCGCGCGACACGTGGTCCCTTGCGCGAGGGAGCCTCGCGCTACCCATCGCTTTGCAGCGTCCATGTAAAGGTCGCGAGCCCAGATTCCTCCCTTAAGGAGAAAACTACATTTATTCAGGTGGATGCTTAGCGCAGTCCCAATCTAATGGAGACAATAACGCGGTCTAACCAAGATGCACAAAAAAATTGCCCAGACTCTTATGTTTGCTCCGGCTTTTAGGCAGGACCCGAGGGGCCCCTTAAGACTTGGTGGCTATAAAAGAAGAAGTGGATCTCCGCGAATAAGAGAATACGCTTATCGTCATACTTGCGGTCATCGCGAGGGTAGTGACACCTCGTCGGTCAGGGGGGACAAAAGGGACAGGTGTCATTTTATCAGCTGGCCACTTGGTGCCTGAGCATTAGCTTGTGTGGTCTATAAATATGAACGTCTCTTCATTGAACCTCAGAGATAGAGCACATTGTGAACATTCTCTATAGAGAGAAAGTTGGTGAGCACTGATTTTAAAGGAGGTCTTATCTTTTTTCTGGGTTTGGGTCTCCACTGCTTACCCTCTCTGTACACCCGTGCTCTTCTTCTTCTCCCTTCTAGATCACTCATTTTATCCCTTTCCATAGCTATTACAATCTCTCCGGCACATCTATTTTCTAAAGGTATTTGTCCACTCAGAAATCGGACCTATCCTACAAAAGTAGGACCCGGGGGCTCTGCTACCCAGGGGCGCACAACAGCCCCTACCCAATAATAATACGGCACCGTTTTGTTGGGAAAAAAAAATCATGACCATTTATTTGCTATCCTATGAAGCAAAAGCGTGATTATGAGAGCTTTAAAGACAAAATTTAATTATCTCTCTTAGAATAATATGATTAGAATAATAAGATCTTTACACCTGTTCAAACGGATTAAAAATTGGAGTACTTAATTTTTTAACCATATTTTTAAATATATTAATGGTTTCAAAAAATTAAGTGTTCAAATTTTCACTCCGTTTGAATTAGGAGTGTTCAAGAAAATCGACCGAACCATAAAACCGGTCGATCCGGACCGAACTGTCCTATTTGGTTCAGTTATGCGGTTCTACGGTTAGGTTATGGTTCCAAAAAAATAAGAACCGTTTATTTTGGTTCGGTTACTGGTTCTCAATTAATGAACTGTGGTTAGAACCGAATCGGATCGTTTAAAACTAAGATAAATATAGATATACATATGTGTGTGTAATTAAATATGTATTTAAATTTGGTAGGTTAATATTTTCCTTACTAAACTTAATTTATTTAGAGATGAAATTTCATTTATTAGGAAGGAAAGCTTTTTTCTTCTGCTTTCCTTTCCTATTTCAGCAGATTATCTTTCTATTTATTTAATTTTATGAGTTTATATTTTATGAATAAGTGTTTGCATGCTTATTGGATAGAACCGGAATCCAACTAAAACCGGACCGATCTGACGGTTTGGTTCTGGTTCGGTTCCATGCATATATTGGTTAGGTTCTGGTTCCCAATTTTTTTAGAACCGTTTGAAATGGTCAGGTTACTGGTTTTCTAGAGAACTGGACCAATCCGGACCACATACACCCCTAGTTTGAATAGGTGCAAAAATCTTGTTATTTTGATCATATTATTCTGAAGGGTCGTAATTAATTTTTATCTTTAGAGCTCTCAGATTAAATATATGCTCTTTATTTAAAACCTTGTGGAGCAGAAATGTAATTACAAGAGTTCTATAGACAAAATTAATTATGACAATTTAGAATAATATGATCAGAATAACAAGATCTTTACACTGATTCAAACAGAGTGAAAATTTGAGCACTTAATTTTTAAAATTTGAGCACTTAATTTTTTGAGACCGTTAAATATATTTAAAAATATGGTTAAAAAATTAAGTACTCCAATTTTTAATCCGTTTGAACGGGTGTGAAAATCTTATTATTCTGATCATATTATTCTAAAGAGAGATAATCAAATTTTATTTTTAAAACTTTCATAATTACGTTTTTGCTTCATAGAATTGTAAATAGATGGTCAGAATTTTTTTTTTCAACAAAACGGTGACGTATTATTATTGGGTAGGGGCTGCTGTGCCCTTGGGCAGCAGAGCCCCGGTCCACAAAAGTAAGGCCCCGTTCCACAACTGAGAATAAGAACTTATTTTTTAACAAGACAATTTCAAGCTCAAAAATAATGTATTTATGCAAATAATTTTCCTACCAATATGGATCTTGTTTGATAGATCGTATTGAGATCTTTTATACGGTGCAAAAAAAAAATCAAAATATTATTTTTCATTTACATTATTTTTTAATTTGAAAATGTAAAATAAGTACTTATTTTTTAAGAAGGCGTTCTGGAACGGAGCCTAAATCTGTATCATTTCGTTATCAAGATGGACAACTACTGACAGTTGAAAACAGAGCGAGCTGGACCTAGTAAATACTACAGATTATGGCAGACTGGCAGTACTAACTTAATGGGGGGTGTAGCATTTATTTTTGGAGAAATTTTTCAGTGCCGGTACGTAACCACGTGGTACCCGCTTCGCGCATTCGGACCGTCCATTTTGAATTTGGACGGTTCGGATTTGGAGAGAGAAAGATGAGAGAGAAAGACGAGAGAAAAGATTTCAATCTGGACCGTCCAATACATTTTTAAACTGCCCGGATAAATTACTTGGGTACCATGTGAACACGACCATGTGGTACCCACGTGATAGTGCCAACTCTGTATTCAACTACCTCTGCCATATAAATCAAATAGACGTTTCCTTTCCATCCCACTTGCAACCTGTTTCACAGTAAGGTAGTTCGCACCAGCTTTTAAAACCCCCCATCACATACTGTGTCAACAAACGCATCTGTGCCACTTCACATGCCTTTTCGGGGAATTTTTTTGATGGTCCTCGTGGCCCCGTCTTCTCGGCAATCACACATTTATATCGATCTGTGTTAATAGTTGAATCGTGCATAGACGTATGATTACAAGGGACTTGAGGCACAACGCGATAATGCCTAAGACCACTAAATAATTACTTCACCTTTGAGCCTTGGGTTGTTGCTATTGCATGTGGGTCACATTGGCATCATTATTTTCAAGATCAATGCTTTCTGTCCAGTAGACTTTGTTTTTTTTCTGTGTAGTAGACTTCACCAACCTAGAGCCGGCTTAATTGGAAAGTTGAGGAAGACGTCGCTTCCGGCCCCTAATTTTTTGGGCCGAAGAGGATCCCCAAAAATATAGTTTATAGTTTGGAAGTCGTCGCTTTCGGCCCCCAATTTTTTGGCCTGAAGAGGGTCCCCAAAAATACAGTATATAGTTTTAAATAATAAGGAGTTCAAATTACCTTCGAGTAACATTTTCTTGGTCGTGTGGCAGCTTAGGTTCTTTTGATGCTTTCGGCGCTGGGTTCGAATCTCCACCCCTTAAGTTTTTTGCAATATTTTGCGAAATTTAGTTCAAAGATACGGAGATAGATGGCTTCCTATTAGGACTTCTACTTCGAACCCCAAATATCTTTGAACCGGCAGTGCGAGTGACCAACCAAGTTGTGGATGCATTAATAGCCGCACAAGACCTACCCCGCACAAGACCTACCCTGTTCTGTCTATTTGAGGAATCACAATTATCACATTGCAATAACTCTCTCACCATTTGTTGGGTTGGCCGTTGCTCTGAACAGTTGCTGTGTTCTTCATTTTAATGAGCATACTCTGGAAGTGTACAAGCACTTCAAAGAGAGCCAATCACACGATTTTATTCATTTTTGGATCCGGGGCCCTGTAGTGAGTAATTGCACCCGTTCAAAAGAATTCTAAATGGTTCAGATTTACAAAAAAAAATCCTCCAGAAATAGATTCTCTTCCCTAGAAGAATTTCTTTTAAATCTGGAGCGATAGACGGTTGCAATTCTGGGGTGTATATCCGGTTCTGTTTTGGATCTCCGGGTAGGATCTGGATTGAGCTGAGCCTTCGTTTCCCCAGATTTGCTAGATAGAACATCAGTTAGTGCGTAGCCGACCGTTGGGCAGCCGGAAGGCAGTACAATGCTTGAGTTAGTTTCAAGTTTCAACTGGAGGAGAAAATTGGAACTGCGTACTTCTGGGTTTAAAAGTGTACTACTTCCTTTTAGAGAGAGACTTGACTCAGACTCTAAATTAGCTTGTGCCAAGTTCGTGTTTTCAATGACAGTCACAAATAATCGCTTTTTGGTTTGACGTCATGCATTGCCGTCACCACGTGGCTAAACCATACCACTTGGCGCCGACGTGGCTCCAACATGCTTACTGCCACAACCTCGCCTTCAAATATAAGGTTGGAAACCTCAAGCGTAGGGTTAAATCGTCGGTAGCATAATAAATCGGTAAGACCGGGATCGTTCCCACAGAGAATCGAATATAGCTTAATCGGATTGTAGGTTTTATAAGGTGGATTGCGGTATTTAAGACGACCAACTTGATTTTGCTTTAAACGGTGGAATTACTAAAGAAAAAGACCAGAAATGAGATTTATGAACTAAAAAGAGGCAAGTCTAGGGATCATCTATCACTTGACAAATGCCGTTACCGGTTCTCAATTATAACTCATACGAAAGACACGGCCGCGTGCTCACGCTTGAAAGATTTAACTTTAACGACTACGTTTATAAAAAGATGTGATTAAATGGAACTAAACCAACCTATTTTTGCTAATGTATCTAACATGTAAGAGGCCACGAGCCCTCAATATGTCGTTTGTCAAGACCGCTTGACTAAACAACATACCAAGGAGTTAACACCCCTCGCTTAGACCAAAATGGTTAGGTTAATAAAATTTCGAAAACCATGATTTTAGGCCCGAATGTTTGAGAACCAAATAACCGACTAAGTCATTTGAAAAGAGTAGCCCGAGACTTAACCGAACAACTACTCACACATAGCAAAAAGACTAGAAATCATGCTAGGAAAGATAACCATGTTTAACTGACAAAAATAGAAATAAACTTGAAATTAGTGAAGATCTAAACCGTAGCTACAATATTAATGCTTGAGAATTAAACAAACAACTAATACTTACAAGTGTTCTTGAAGGAAATGAACTTAAAGCTTAGAGAGAGAACTAAAGCTAGAATATAAAGTAGATTCTTGTAAAGTGAGAGAGAGATGAGTATTTATACAAAGCAACTCATCTGCCAAAATATCCTCAAAACACCTCCAAAAGTAGAAACTTGCTACTAATGGAAAGTCTGAAAAAACAGGAAATATCTGCAGGAGACAAAAGTTACCGATACCATAGGATAAGGTACCGATAACATCCTTCAATCTCTTCCTCGGAGAAAAGAGTAATCGATAACATCAGAGTATTGTTATCGATACCCTCAGGTCTGGAAAGCTTCAGGACCAAATGGAGCAAATGGTATTGATACCATCTTGGAAGTTATCGATAACATTGGCAAGAAATGCAGATTTCAGGTTGAGACTTCAGTTTCAGCAAACAGTTCTTAGCAACTTCATAGCTCCGCAGCATTTTATTTTCATTCTTTAAACTCAAGTAAAGACTACATTTTAAACATTTATTTTACTTTTTCTTTACTTTAATTTATTTAATGAAAATAAGAAAGTACCCCCCATTTGACAACAATGACATTACCAAAATTTCAAAATTTTAATTATATCAAAATGTCAACCCCCCATTTTTAGTGTAAAATGAAAAACTGAACGTTTTTCTCTAGAGGAAATGGCTTAAAACATGACCTTTCTTTTCAAATAAAACCTTGCAACTTTGTAGTTACTTTTAGAAAAATTCAAGGATCAATTACCACCATTTTTAATCTTAAAAATCGATATTTTTTCAGAAAGTCATTTTTCCATACTTAGACAGATTTTAAGGGTCGACATGGTCTTCGGGTACTTGGAAGCACTTGGGCCATGCATGGCGTTGAAATGCGCCATATTTGCACGTTTTACCTGAAAATACTAAAAACACATCTTACGTGCAATATCGCTATAAAAATTAATTAAACACAAGTTGAAACAACATAAAACGGGACTAGTCGCACTAAATATCTACAATATTGGGTGCTCATCACAACACTCGTCACATATCAATCTCACCGCCTTGATCCAACAATTTGCCCCGCCTGCAATACCACAGACCGAACGGCTCTACGGCCGTTAGGGCGTTGGGCCGCTTGGCTGACGAAGGAGGTACAGAACCCGCCGTGCGGCCTACTACACGAAGCTGGCATTGGAAGACTGCATTCGGGAACTACCAGTCTACCTGGCTCGATAAATAACCGAAAACAGATAGTAGTAAAATCTTTCATTGTTAACAGAATGACTTTACCAAATTAGAAAGGACTGGAGGCTGGGGTACACGCGATGCGTGTGCAAGTCGGATTTCGATCAAATTCGTGAAAATTTGATCAAACCTTAAATGGGAAGCTATTGTGCAAATTTCGACAAAATCTAACTTGCACACGTATCGCGTGTGTCCCGGCCTCTAGTTTTAGATTTAATCATGAGTCTTTTTTTTTTATCTTCAATTCATGCCTCTGTTGAATGCCTATTTTTTTGGTTGGGAGTTAATGCCAATTTTTATTGGTTGGGAGTCAATGCCTATTTTTTTGGTTGGGAATTAATGCCCTTTTTTTTTTTTGCGTTGCCTTGCTACCGTAAGTAGGTCTGTCAATGGGCTGGACCCGGATCCGACAAAATCCAAATTCGATAAGACTCGAATCCGATAGTGGTAATCCGGATCCAATCCGAAAACTTTTTTACTTCAAAAATTTTAGCAAAAAAAATTATATTTTCCAAAAAAATACAATTTTTTTTCAAAAAAAAAATCCGAAACAAATTAAATTAATTTATAATAAAAAATAAAAATACAACTTCTTAAACTTTTTTTTTCAAAATAAAAAATTTACTTTTTTTTAAAAAAATTTAAAAAATTAAAAAAAAAATAAAGTTCGGATCCGGATTGATAACGGATTTAATCCGATCCGAATCCGTATTTGGATTCCGGATTCGGATTATCGGATCGATGTTTTGGATTCGGATCCGGATTGGATTCGATCCATTGACAGGCCTATCTGTAAGTATGACTGTTTCCTCACTCACAGAAGAAAGTGATTGGCGAGTCAAATGGTGCATATAAGCATATATAAAGTGTATATACAAGAGTTGAACTAAATTTTTTCTCTTGTTATCCTGTGGATCGAACGGATGTACCGTTAGACATATGAGTGCATGTATCCGTCCGGCCAATTATCTAATAGCAACAAAACTGTGAAATTCTGAAAGCAAAGTTTTTAGAACTACATCTTCAGGTTACATGATGCCAAAAAAATTAACGAAGGAAATTGATTTTCGCGCTCTACTTTTTACTGATGGCGCTCTATTTTTCGAAACACTTTCTGAAAAAAAAAAAAATTTGTTGGGTCGTTTGAGACAGTCTAACATATGATGAATTGATGGTTGGAAGTTGAAACTCAGTTACTGAGATGTAAATGTTGACAAACTTTGTACTAACGATTTTGAGTCTTTGTCACATGATAAGTTAAGGGACCTTGCAAGTGGAGTGGAGTGCAGTTGTTGTCTCCCTTATACTTTCATGCACATGGACGGGGTTCGATTCCCGTAAGCACCGAAATCTCTTAAGATAGAGTAAATTAGGTTTAACGAATGGTAAAAAAAAAAAAAAAAGAAGAAGAAGAAGTTAGAGGGACCTTTCTACTGCGGCTTGAAGAAATGAGCTGATCCCTTTTGAGATCTGTTGCTTTGAAGTTTCTATATTCACGCCAAGAGAAGATGGAAAGATGGGTTGTCACCTCTATTGCCCTTTTATCATGGGGAAAAAAATCATTTTTTTTAACGGCAAAAATCAGTTTTTCTTTTTTTATTAGATCACGAAAGAACAGATTGTTTGATATGGGTTTTGGGATGGTTTCGGAATAATATTAAGTGGGAATAAATAAACGGAAATATGGAAATAATAAGTGCATGGGCTGATTGACGGAGACATGTTTCGCTGCTCGACCATTTCGGAAATTTCAGGGGTGGAGAAATCTGCAAATGAAAATGGGGGGTGTTGATTTGGGTTTGAGAAAATGGGTATTAAATGGAAAGTTTCAATGGGTTTTAGGTTTTTCAATTGTTTTGCCGAAAGTTTTGGGATTTGATAGGGGTGCTTACCTAAAATTATGCTAGAGGACTTTAAAGATCAATTTTTAGTACCAAAAATCTCTGCCTATATATACATATACTATATATATAATAGTCAATATATCTATATAATAAAGGGAAAACTTGAAATTATTTAAAAGCGGAGATGAAAACATAACTGTTTAAAATGATCAGGATGAATACTTATATGGAATGAGGTTCGAGGATAGATATTTAGAAACTCCTAAGAGTATCCACAATGCTATAATCAAAAATTGATAATCAAAAGTTACCATGTCAGCTTTTGATTATTCATTTAAGAGATTGTTAATGTTAACAATGTAGATGTCTACAATGCTATAATCAAAATTGGATAACCAAAATTTGTTACACCATCTTTTCAAACTATTAAAAACTAAAAATTGTGAACAATAGAAAATAGTTTTTCTAAAAATAGTTTTGAAACTACTAAAGACTATTTACTAGAAATAGAAAATGGTTTTTGATACTTTTTTTTTGGAAAAAAAATCTATTTTTAAAACAGTTTTCTGGAAAAAAAAACATTTTTTTAGTAAAATATTGTTCGAAAAGAAAGAGAGAAGAAAAGGGAAGAGAGATAGAACATTTTTGTATAATGATTGGAGTATTTGATTGAAAATATGTAGGGTTTATTAAATTTGGTTATTGCCAAAATGTTGCTAGTTTTGGTTATCCAAAACCCAAAATTTGATTATTTCTAAGGAGGTTGTTAAATTTGATTATAGGATTGTGAGCCATATTTTACACCAACATTGTTAACTTTAAAAACCTTTTACTTTTGATTATAGCATTGTGGATACTCTAAAAACTATGCCGGGAAAAAACTGTCTTGAGACCCCAAGACAACAAACCTCTCTAACAAAAAAAATAGTAAAAGTAGACGAGCGCATCTCTTGGCTTCACTCAGGGCCATATTTATCAAGTATTGACTGATATGGACATATGGTGATGCTGGGCATCTTATGAACTACAGAATAATCGTGCAACATAGATAAACACAAACTGTATAGGTTTAGAGAAACGCTCTCTAAACCTTTTCATTCAATAATAATCAAAAATTGTTTAGCCCTAAGGCTCACAACTTATTATATTGGCAGAAAACCCTAACCCTAGTAGAAAAATGAAAAATTACCAATTTCGGAAAAAATCAAAATTATTACAAATTCAAAAATAGAGAAAAAAAAAAGACCTCTACAAAAAGAACGGATTGTAACGGAGTTTCCAAGTAAAAGTTATAAGTAAAACAAATATTTTCTAAAACACCAAAATTGCCCTTTCGGAGGCCTAAATGGCCGTAAACGGCTAGAAAACTCACGGCACATGGCCAGAAGGCTGTGTCTTGACTGTTTCGGATCGAACATAGGTGGGTCCGACTTGTAATTCCATCGTCGCATGATTACGGTTTTGCCACTCTAGGTTTAAAATGCCTAAAGCGGTACTCCTCTTCTATGGCAACCGCATCATATGGTTTAAGGCCTTGTTTTCACCATTTTTTTTTTCTCTAAAACTTCCTAGCTGTAAATCCGTGCTATATTTTTTTTAAATGGCAAAATATTATAAAACCCGTGCTATGTTACAAGATTTTTAAAAATATTTTCCAGTTTCATTCTCTGAATTCTCATTTTCCTCTATTGTAGGAGAATTCTGGATGTCCTCTGCGAAATAAAATACCAGAAATCAACGAGTTGGTATACCAGAATACTTTATCTAGTTTAGTTTCTGGGTGTGCTCACTGGAGAGTCATCTCCCCTGACATGACATGAACATTGCCATTGAGGCAATAGCCACAATTCGGAAAATCAGGTTTCGCTGTGAGGCAACTGAATATACGAAGTGCACGGAATCTGCAAATTGAAAGGGAGTGGTAACAATTGAGGTTTTGAAGCTTGTTAGAACTGTGGCTCATAGAGTTCTAGAAAGAAGGCCAGATGCCGGAGCGTAGCGGAGCGGAACGAGTGGAGCGAAGCGCAACGAGTGGAGCGGATTCGGTCCGTACAAGGGTATTTTTGGGATACAGACCAAATCTGATTAGGGTTAGAATAGAGTAGTTATAAATACTCTATGTTGTAAACCCTAATTGATAACTGTGATAATAAAAGAACAGCCGCTCTCGCTCCCGTGGACGTACCCGGTTTTGGGGAACCACGTATATCTCTGTGTTTATTCTTTACTGTTCATACTCGTAAATCGTGTGCGTGTGTGTCGATCCTAACAAAGCTGTTGTGGGGAGCAGCTGTTTGGGTCTTTGATGTGAGATTGGCAGTTGTTTTTGGAGAGCAAGATAGATCGAACCCGGGGTAGCCGCAGTGAGCGGGGTGGTTGAAGACCTTGGTCGGAGCAACTTGTTAGGGTGCAATCGCCTTGTTTGGGATGTTTTTGCGAGAAAGACGGTGTCTTCCTCAGTCCAATGACATGCCCGATATTATTGTCCGCGTACAGGCCCAAGGAAATGCTGAGGAACAAACCCGAATGTAGGCATTGCTTCCGCGCCTATCGCATCGAAGCCATTTTTGCTCGAATGCTTCTTGTTCAGTTTGTAGGAACTCTCTTGATCGTTCTCCGCGGGCTCAGGCAGTGTAGATTTTGGTTTTTTTTTTTTTTAATCTTTATGTTAAATCTAATTAGATTTTCTAATGATTTGAATATTTCATTCTATTTGACCATTATCAGCAATATATTTCCACTAAATTTCCAAACAGCTAGCGTTAATCTGCAACAATCTTTGTTTTGTTATGGTACAAAATGTTTCTTAGCTACCATGGAGTACAACATAGGGATAGAATCCCATCAATAATCCTCATAGAAAAGACGATAAAATAAAAGAAACATTATGAGAATTGATCTCGAATACCCAATACATTGGATGCAAATCACGTATTTCAAAGCACGACAGATTCTTTATGGTAACGCTATAACATCATCAGTAGATTAAAATTCGTTTTATTGATGTCTCACGGTTTCATGTATCCATATATGGATGAAAGAGACAGCTCTCTACGATACATGCAACAGATCGATAGTGGTTATATCTTCCTTACTCAGATTCAACAATAACTTCCAACTCATTGTTAAAAGGCCTTCCGCTCGACTGTCCCGTGGCCAATGTTGAATTCGTAGAGGCAAATGGATTGGGAGGCTTGATCAAAGTGTCTCCATCTCCTTCCAACATTTGAATCACAACATGCATTGAAGGCCTGTCAACTGGGTACCACTGAATGCACCAAAGTCCCACAATTGCTAACTTCTTCGCAATCTTGGCATCTCCTTCATCTTGAATACGGATTCTTAGCTCTTCTCCACTATCCAAATGATTGTAAATCCATTCGGGAAAGTAAATTTTGTTGGTGCTATTGACCATTACATCAAAATTCTTCTTCCCTCCTACCATTTCAAGTAACAACATTCCGAAACTATAAATATCTGCTTTGTATGATACATTCCCGAAGTTCCTTGAGAACACTTCCGGTGCAATATAGCCAATGGTACCGCGAGCAGTAGTCATGGATACAACACTTTGTTCTTTTGAACACAACTTTGCTAGACCAAAATCCGTTATCTTCGGATTCAAGTTTTCGTCCAACAAGATATTATGCGGTTTAATATCAAAATGAAGGATTTGATGATCACACCCTTGGTGAAGATACTCAATTCCTTTGGCTATGCCCACGGCAATTTCTAGCAATTTCTTCCAACCAAGTGAACGCTTCTTGTGATCAGATGATGCAAACTTTTCTAGGGAATCATTTGGTAAGAACTCGTAAATAAGAGCTCTTCTGAATCCATCAGCACAGTAACCAACAAAGCGGACCACATTGACATGGTGGATTGTACCAATAATTCCCACTTCGTTGATGAACTCTTCCCCATTTCCCTTTGTGTTATTGAGGATCTTAACCGCCACATGAACATCATTGGAAAGTTGTCCCCTATACACTGTTCCATATCCCCCTTGGCCTATTTTGTCCTTGAATTGATTTGTAATTTTCTTGATATCATCATAAGAGTATCTTGCCGGCTTTAAAGCTCTATAATCCTCCAAAAACATCTCAATCTTTAGACAATCCTTTCTCTTTATTTTCTCTTGTCTGTGGAACCAATACATCGCAATGAGGATTACAAGAAGCAAAAATGAGCCTAAAGTCACACCTGCAATTTCCAAGTCATGACCTGTGAAAGATAGAGAAGACTCGTTATATTATTTCTTTGTGCGCTGAAAAATAGTGTTCAAAGCTTCCGCCCGACTACTATTTGGTCCTGTCAAACCTGTTTGTTTGACGGCAATGGTGGTGCCATAGCTTGTGGGGATTATTCAGTGGAATACGGTCAATATATATGTATATTGATGAAGTGTCAAAAATTGTGTCCACAAAACCATTGATTTCAGCCATTGTGTCCACAAGCAAAACCATTGATTTCAATGAATGAGATGAAGTGTCAAAAATTGTGTCCACAAACCAACCCTTGTATATATAACGTATGTGTTTTGTATTATCTCAGGCCACTATAATATTGAACATCCAACATTGAGATGGAGGAAAATGCTAACGTCCACCCTAAGGGCAGAGGATAATAGGTAAACATGCATTGATATCCGAAAAAAATGTATTGATAGTTGTGAAATTGTATTAATATACTTGATATGTGTATTGATATCCGAACTTCTTTGGAATTATTGGGATATTATCCTCCGCCTAGTGGGGGCAGAGGTTAGCAAGACCGATGTAAAAATTGGACACTCAACCCAATCTCAACCGCGGAGTTAAGTGTCATTATTTTACATGTTGATTCAATTGATTTCATCGCATAGTCAAAACGATTTAATTAAATGGTTGCACCACAAACATAGTACAAAATTTGTTTAAAAATTTTAATCGGAGAAGTTTTAGTTAATTTTCCTCATAAATTCTGTAAAATTTAACGTTCATCAATAACTGCCATCAAGAAATTTTAAGTTAATTTTCCTCATAAATTCTGTAAAATCGAAGGTTCTTCAATAATTACCATCAAGAAATTTTATGGAGCCGCCATTATTAGTGAAGGATTAAGAAGCCCACCGAATGAATAATAGTTGGATTAAATACCACATCCCCAATGGTAGTCCCCGGTAGTATTATATAGGGAGAATTTTTGATAGATCCACTGTAGCATATTTCAAACCCACCTAATCCACTCCTAAATTTCCTAACACCTCTAGTCCACTAATAATTTCAATGACAAAAATAACCAAAATAAAAGAAACAAGGGCCTTGTTTGGCTAATATAAAAAATATTTTTTTTCATTTTTTTCGATCTTGTTGCAACCACAACACCACCACCACCACCACCACGTCGCCGCCACCACCACCACCATCACTCACCCACCACCACCGCCACTCCACCACCACCGCCACCTCTACCACCATCACGCCCTCACCATCACCTCCACCACCGCCACGCCGCCGCCGCCACCACAACCACCACTGCCACCACAACCACCACCACCACTCCATCACCACCACCACCGCCATCACTCCACCACCACAACAACGACGCCACCACCACCGAAATGACAACCACCACGACGCCGCCACCACAACCACCACCGCCGCCACCAACACCATCACTACCACTATGACGCCGCCGCCACCTCCACCACAATTATCACCACCACCAAGCCCCCACCATAACCACCACCACAACGCCGCCACCACCACCGTCACCAACACCATCACCACCACCACCACAACGCTGCCACCTCCACCACAATTACCACCACCACCAAGCTAGCCCCCATCACAACCACCGCCACCGCCATCACTCCACCACCACCACCACCACCGAAATGACAACCACCACGATGCCACCATAACCACCACCACCACTACCACTACCACCACCACAATACCGCCAACACCACCACAATGACCACCACCACACCGCCACCACAGCCACCACCATGCCGCCGCCACCACCACCACCACGCCGCCACCTCCACCACAATTACCACCGCCACCACCAAGCCGCCACCACCGCCATCACTCCACCACCACCACAATGTACTCAACCCCCCCCCCCCCCCACGCCGCCAACCACCTCCACCACCACAATGACCACCACCACGTTGCCACCACCACAACCACCACCGTCACCAACACCTTCACCACTACGCTGCCGCCACCATAATGACCACCACCATGCCACCGCCACCAACACCGCTCCACCATCACCAACACCACCACAACACCGCCACCATCATTTAATAATTTGGAGTCTAAATTTGTGCGTAGATTGCAAATTTAAACTTTTAGACTGCAAAATTTACGAAAATGCATTTATTTGCAGTCTAAAAGTGCAAATTTGCAGTCTAAATTTTCTCTGACCCTGGTGTTCATTCAACAAATTTGCAGTCAAAAAGTACAAATTTGCAATCTAAAAAAACTCATTGCCATTAATGCTCATTTAATAATTTGCAGTCTAAATTTGTGCATAGACTGCAAATTTGCACTTTTAGAATGCGAAATTTATGAAAGTGTCTTTATTTGCAGTCTAATAGTGCAAATTCGCAGTCTAAATTTTATCAGGTGTTAGGGTTTATTTTACAATTTGCAGTCTAAAAGTGTAAATTTGCAGTCTAAATTCTCATTGGCGTTAGTGTTTATTTAATAATTTGCAATCTAAATTTATACGTAGACTATAAATTTACACTTTTAGACTGCGAAGTTATGAAAGTGCCTTTATTTGCTGTTTAAAATTGCACATCTGCAATCTAAATTTTCTCTGGCGTTGGTGTTCAGTTAACAATTTGCAGTCCAAAAGTGCAAATATGCAGTCTAAATTTTCATTGGCATTAGTATTCTTTTAATAATTTGTAGTCTAAATTTGTATGTAGACTACAAATTTATACTTTTAGACTGCAAAATTTATTTGCATTCAAAAAATGCAAATTTGTAGTCTAAATTTTCTCTGGCGTTGGTGTTCATTTAACAAATTTGCAGTCAAAAGTATAAATTTGTAGCCTAAATTCTCATTGCCGTTAGTGTTTATTTAATAATTTGCAGTCTAAATTTGTGTGTAGAGTGCAAATTTACAATTTTAGATTGCAAAATTTATGAAAGTGCGTTTATTTGTAATCTAATAGTGCAAATTTGCAGTCTAAATTTTCTCAGGCATTGTTGTTCATTTAATAATTTGCAGTCTAAAAGTGCTGATGTGCAGTCTAAATTCTCATTGGCGTTAGTATTCATTTAATAATTTGCAGTCTAAATTTGTGCGTAGACTACAAATTTGCACTTTTAAATTGCAAAGTTTATGAAAGTAACTTTATTTGCAGTTTAAAATTATAAATTTGCAGTCTAAATTTTCATTGGCGTTAGTATTCATTTAATAATTTGCAGTCTAAATTTGTATGTAGACTGCAAATTTACACTTTTAGACTGCAAAATTTATTTGCATTCTCAAAATGCAAATTTGCAGTATAAATTTTCTTTAGCGTTTTTGTTCATTTAACAAATTTGCAATATAAAAGTGAAAATTTGCAGTCTAAATTCTCATTGGTGTTAGTGTTTATTTAATAATTTGCAATTTAAATTTGGGTGTAGATTTCAAATTTGTACTTTTAGGCTACAAAGTTTACGAAATTGTCTTTATTTGTAGTTTAAAAGTGCAAATTTGCAGTCTAAATTTTCTCTAACGTTGGTGATAATTCAACAAATTTGCAATCTAAAAGTGCAAATTTGCAGTCTAAATTTTCATTGGCATTAGTGTTCATTTAATAATTGGCAGTCTAAATTTGTGTGTAGACTGTAAATATGCACTTTTAGACTGCAAATAAAGACAATTTGCAGTGTAAATTTTCTCTGGCGTTGCTGTTCATTTAAAAAATTTGCAGTCTAAAAGTGCAAATTTGCAGTCTAAATTTTCTCTGGCATTGGTATTCATTTAACAAATTTGCAGTCTAAAAATGAAATTTGCAGTCTAAATTCTCATTGGCGTTAGTGTTCATTCATAATTTGCAGTCTAAATATATAACGAATAATGTGTATAGTGCAGTTGGTCATTGTGGTGGCAACGTGGTGGAGTGGTGGTGGTAATGGTGGTAGAGGTGATGGTTGAGGTGGGGTGGCGGCGGCGGTGGTGGTAATTGTGGTGGAGGTTGTGGCATTGTGGTTCTGGTGATGGTGGTGATAGTGGTGGCGACGTGGTGGTTGAGGTGGTGGTGGGGGCGTGATGGTGGTGGTGGCGTGGTGGTGGTGAAGGCGATGGTGGTGGCGTTGTTGTGGTCGGGGCAATGATGGTGGTGGTTGTGGTGGAGTGGTGGTGGCAGCGTTGTGGTGGTGGTGGTGGCGGCATTGTGGTGGTAGTGGTGTTGGAGGTGATGGTGGGGTCGGGGTTGTGGTGGCGGTGGCGGTGGCGGTGGCGGTGGCGGTGGCGGTGGTGGTGGTTGTGGTGGTGGCGTGGTGGTGATAATTGTGATGGAGGTTGCAGCATTGTGATGGTGGTAGTGGCGACGGCTTGGTAGTTGAGGTTGTGATTGGGGCGTGGTGGTGTTGGTGGTGGTGGTGTAGTGGTGGCGTTGGAGGTGGTGGTAGTGGAGGGGTGGTAGTGGTAGAGGTGGTGGTTGGAACGTCGTGGTGGTGGAGCAGTGGTGGTTGTGGAGATAATGGTGGGGGCGGCATTGTGGCGGTAGTAGCGGCGACGTGGTGGTTGTGGTGGTGGTGGGGGGGGTGGTACGATTGTGGTGGCGTCGTGTGGTGGTGGTGTGGTGGTGGAGGTGTTGGCGGTGGTGGTAGCATGGTGGTGACGACTGCGGCGGCGTGGTGGTTGAGGTGGTGGTGGGTTGAGGTGGTGGTGGGGGCATGGTGGTGGTGGTGGAGCAGTGGTAGTGGCGTGGTAGTGATAGTGGTGGTGGTGGGGGCGTCGTGGTGGTGGCCAGAAGTGGTGGAACAGTGGTGGTGGAACAGTGGTGGTGGCATCATGGTGGTGGGGGCGGGGTGGTGGTGGTGGTGGTTGTGGTGGCTGGTTGGTGGTGGTAATTATGGTAGAGCTTGCGGCATTATGGTGGTGGTGGCGGTGGCGTGGCGGTTGAGGTGGTCGTGGGGGCGTGGTGGTCGTGGCCGGAGGTGGTGGAGCAGTGGTGGTGGCGTCGTGGTGGTAGTGGGGGCGGGGGCGGGGTGGTGGTGGTGGTGGTGGAGTGGTGGTTGTTGTGGCGGTTGGTTGGTGGTGATAATGGTGGTGGAGGTTGCAGCATTGTGGTGGTGGTGGTGGTGGCGGCGTGGTGGTTGAGGTGGTCGTGGGGGCGTGTTGGTGGCGGTGGTTGTGGAGTGGTGGCGGCGGCGGTGGTAGTCATGTAAAGTTCAATGAAGAGTTAATTTTGTTCTGTCAAAAAATGATGGTGGTGGTCATGTAAAGTTTAATGAAGGGTTAATTTTGTCCAGTCAAAAAATGAAGGGGACCCAAGGCTTTAAAAGAAGTAATGGGCTGGACTATATATGTTTTGAAAATATGAGGTGGACTTGACATGTTACAAAATTCTATAATGGACCTTACAACAATTCTTTATATTATATATACCCACGTTGTGAATTTATATATTTGAGGCATGTTTAATCCGTGTCGTGAATCTTTCAACCAATCTAGTAGTTTTGTTTGTCAATCGATATGAGAGATCATTATATTATGTCTGAATTACCAAAAACAAACCCGGGCGTGATATCGATTGTGAGAGTTCACGAGATAACCAATCTTAACAACTCAACCAATAAGAGAAATAAACCCATCCTAGGGAAAAAGAAAAAAGAAAAAAAGAAGAAGAAGCAAGAAATGAAGGAAAAGCTTCTCTAAGGGAAGAACACCAACACGCAGGTGTAGAGATTCGAACTCCAAACATGCTAGTGAAATGCATGAGTCATGGCCAATTGAACTAGCACCATTTGGTTGACATGTACCTAATAGGTTTTTTTTTTGCCAAAACGGTAGAAGATTTCATTGATACAAAATAAGCATACAACCAAAGAGGGTTAACTATCCTAAACAAAGACAATAATCTGGAGGTCTAGATTTACAAGCTTTTACCTTGATAACCTCACAAACCAACACGCCGATATGCTGATACCTTGATCATCAACGAACAACAACCTAACAAGCCGGCTCGCGACCACGGCGAGCACCACAAGCATTCTGACATTCAGATCCCAAAACCAACGAACGAAATTCCAACCCGCAGATCTGGGGAGACCACAACCTGGGGAGGATGACACCAAACTAGGGGAAATCCAATTGGAGAAAGACTTGCGGCATGAAACTAGAGAGAAAAACACAAGAAAAAAACAAAAAGCAAAAGAAAGAAAACCTCACAATCAACACTCAACCAAATTAGCACTCTTTGTCCGGCGAACCAAGCACGCACAAAACAGACTCTGGCAACCACATTCGCAAGCTCATCCACAAACCCGAGACACACCTTTAGCGACAAAACACCGACGAGTCAATGACTACATGATGGAGATGGCGGAGGAGGTGCGTTGGTGAAGAAGACGAGAGGGTCGAGGCAGCTGGAGGCGTAGCCTCGTAGGGGGAGGGCGAGGGTGGAGTATGGTAAAGGAAGGCGATAGATCTCTTATTAAACCGATGGAGAGAAAGCTTGAGTGAAGAGAAAAGGAAAGGGCCCCCCCTAGAGTAGAGACTCTTGGGGGAAGGATGGTAGGAGGAAGGTTGTGAAGCTGCGGCTAGGGTTTAGAAGGTTTTAGAGAGAGAGAGGGGTCTCTCATTTAGAGGGAGAGACTTCGTTATTTAGATAAAAAGATGTTAGATTCATCTTTTTTTTTACATGTACCTAGTAGTTACCGACCCTAAATTATTAGGCTTGAAGAATGATTTTAACCATTGTCCACCTCGTCCAAACCCATGACCTTCCACAAGAAGAGATGGCAATCAACCCGCCCCAGTCGTGGCAGAGCAGTTTTTATTAGATTTTTCGGGTATCGGATTAGATTTGGGGGAGAATTGAAAAAACCCGATGGGGTTCGGATAGGCATTACCCACCCAAACCCACCACAATTTTTTTTTTTTGCATAAATGTATTCGCATTCTTGTATTTATAACCTTGCAACTACAAAATAACAGTATATATTTAAAAAAATTTCCATTTTGCTTTTGGATAGTAAATTTAGGTTGGGCAAATTTCACTCAGACCCCCTGAGGTATCTGACAAAGACAGACAGTACCCCCCAGTTTTGAGAAATAGCAGTGACCTCCCTTGTCAGAAACGGAACCTAAACGGAGCTAACCATGAACTTGAAATTACTTTTATGCCCCTCAGTAAATTCAGATATTTCACGTGGGTAAGCAAGAGTCTGAGACAGATTGGACATTGGACATGGTGCAAAAGTGGGTTTAGCTTTCACCCATCTCAAGGTAAAATGGCAGGTGGAATTGGCGGGAGATTTGGGTTGCATGCATATGGGATATGGATCCGGGGGCGTACTGCCGTTTTGCATTTAAAAAAAAAATTTAAGTTATCAATTTGTAATCCTATAAAGCAAAAACGTAATTATGAGAGTTTTAGAGATAAAATTTAATTATGTCTCTTTAGAATAATATGATCAAAATAATAAGATCTTCACACTGGTTCAAACTGATTAAAAATTGGAGCAATTAATTTTTAACCATATTTTTTAATATATAAACGTTGTATAAAAAATTAAGTGCTTCAATTTTTAATCCGTTTGAACAAATGCGAAAATCTTATTATTCGGATCATATTATTCTAAAAAGGCATAATTAACTTTTGTTTTTAAGGTTTTACTAATAATCATGTTTCTGTTCCACAAGATCCTAAATAAAGAGCATGTACTTAATTATGAGAGTTTTAGAGATAAAAGTTAATTATGATCCTTTAAAATAATATTTTCAGAATAATAAGATCTTCGTACTTGTTCAAACGGATTAAGAGTTAGAGCACTTAATTTTTTTAGAATGTTTATATATTAAAAAATATGGTTAAAAAATTAACTGCACCAATTTTCAATCAGGTTGAACCAGTGTGAAGATCTTATTATTTTGATCATATTATTCTAAAGAGACATAATTAAATTTTATCTCTAAAACTCTCATAATCACATTTCTGCTCCATAGGATTGCAAATTGATAACTTAAAATTTTTTATTGCAAATTGATAACTTAAATTTTTTTTTAATACAAAACGGCACAGTTTAGGGTGTAGGTAGGGCTACTGTGCCCTGAATAACAGTTGTACAAAAACAGAGCCAAACAAAACCCACTTTCAACAGAGGAAAAAATGTGTGAAAATGGGTTAGTGGTAGAGGACCTCAAGTTCGCGTTTTTCACGGATCCTTGTTATTGGGTTGTAATACCACGTGCAGCATCGTGACGTGGTATCAAGTGCTGTTTGTAACCAGAAATTATAACTTGACAAACGCTAAACCCATGACATTCCGATCATACTGTTCTTGAAATTAACTTCTCTTACTAACCTTGGTTACGTTTTCACTACGCTTGAATTACGTTTCTCTTAAGTTTTGCAAGATCTTGTTGTGGGTAGGCTAAATTTGCGGGCTTTTTATACTTTCTCTGATTAATGAGAAAGATCTTGAACGAGCTTGAAAACGCGTGTCAAGGTTGCGGCAAATTTAATTTGGCAAATGTAAATGCTAAATTAAACAGTGATTGATGTTTGTGGGTTCAGAACATTCAATTTGCATCGCCGTGGGCTGTTAGCTCTAAAAGGGCAATGATATTGACCAGGCTTAAAAAAGCTGATCTACCAAAAATTGATAGGTGCGTAATATTGAGAGGCACTCTGACATGCATGTGTAACTTCAAAACGCATTCTTCTTTCGCTTTGTTTTTTGAGTGGGTGCTTGAGCTATTAATGTTATTGGAGTGCCAATATCATTCCCTACTCTAAACCTACAAAATCTTTCCCTTACGCTTGCACATTTCGGGCCCACAGAACTCCGTTGGGGCCATTTCAAAAATCTCCAAGTTTAAAAAAACATCTGCATACAAGGAAAATAGAGTTCGATTTCCCCTGGAGACAAACCATAATTTAAGTGGGGGGCCATGGTTGTGGGTTGCTGTGCTAATCTCCCCTGAGGTTTGGATTGCGCAGTCGGATCCAATAGTAGCTCGGCTGCAGGGTTGTTTCTCGGTTACCAAAAAAAAAATGAGTAAAACATTTCTTTTCCTGCGTTTGAATCTGCCGAGATTGAGCCTAAATTTAAGTATGTCTTCCAATCTGAGAAAGATAAAATAAAACCCGTCTAAACAAAAAACTCAAATGAAAATAGAAAATTAGAAACTTAGAAACTTAGAAAGAGAAAATAGAGATTGTAAAAGATGGAGTGGGAACGGCTACGGTACACAAGTACGTACGATATGAACCCGTATAACTAAACCACTGAAGAGGCGTAACCAAACCATTGAGAAGCGTAACGTTTTACCAAAAGAACAGAAACAAAAATAAACCCCAAGTGAATAATCAGTACTATATTGCAAGTCATAAGTAGACTTTATTTAAAGATCCAAATAGATACTTTTAGAAGTTGTGGCAGAAGGATTTGGATTTACCTTTGAAAATTACAATGTGATCTTGAGGACATAATTGGTACGTTCATGGTTGACAATATCATAGATAATTATCTATGGTGATAGATGTTAATTTTTTTGGAATTTGAAACTAAAAGATTAACATGTTGGATTTTTCCTGTTCGGATTGGGTTTTGAGAGAGGTTTTTGAGAGTAATGAATGGAGAAAGATAGATAGAGAAAATTTATTAAAAACCGTATCTAAAAATTTTGAAATCCCAAACGAACAAGGCCATTTAGATATGTTATGGATAAGAATGAACCTTAGCAACGAAAGGTGATCACATAATCATCAGTAGAGTAATTATTTAAATCTTATAAATTTCAAATAACATCCTTCAAAAGAAAATTTTTGAATTGATTTATTAGGAGTATATAGATGGATAGTGTCCTAGCCAATCCATCCAAAATAAAATTGATTTTTTGTCTTTATTCAAAAAAAAATTACATTAGTTAATTTCATGTTAAATTTTTGTAAATTATTGATTTATTTCAACGAGAGAAATTGAAAAAGTAAAAAAATATGATCCAAATTTAAAAGTTTTGGAATAAAAACAAAAATCAGTCAAAAAGTCTTTTTTTTTTTTTTGCTTTTTTCATCAAAATACGCCAAAAGGCAATGTTTCTTAACCGTTGGACTGTTTCGGATCGAACATAGGTGGGCCCGACTTGTAATTCCATCGTCGCATGATTACGGGTTTGCCACTCTAGGTTTAGAATCAAACATTAATTACGACCATTTGGAGTAAAATAATCAGTTAATTAAGATCTTCGCACCGGTTCAAACGGATTGAAACAATAGTTAAAAGATTAAGTGTTCCAATTTTCAATCCGTTTGAAATGGTGCAAAGATCTTATTTTTCTGATCATTTTATCCTAAGGGGTCGTAATTAATTTTTGATTATAAGGCTTTCATTTTAGTACCTAAATCTTTTAACTTTGTTTGGTTGTACAGTTATTTTAGGATCCTAACAGAAAAGTTTTAGAGTCAAAAAATAATTACGACTCTCTAGGATAAAATGATGAGGAAAATAAGATCTTTGCACCTGTTCAAGCGGATTGAAAATTGAAACATTTAATCTTTTAACTATATATTTAATATATATAACTCTCCTCAGAATATTACGGCACCGTTTTGATACAAAACTGACAAGATTATAGTATTAAAAAAATAGTTAAAAGATTAAGTGTTCCAATTTTCAATCCGTTTGAACAGGTGCAAAGATCGTATTTTCTTGATTATTTTATCGTAAAGATTAAGTGTTCCAATTTTTAATCCGTTTGGACCAGTGCGAAAATCTTATTTTCATGTTCATTTTATCCTAAAGGGTCATTATTAATTTTTTATTATAAGGCTTTCATTTTATCTTAATCTTTTAACTATATTTGATTCTATATTTATCTTAGGGCTCTAACAAGAAAGTTTCAGAGTAAAAAATTAATTATGACCCTTTATGGTAAAATAATCAGCTAATTAAGATATTCGCATCGGTTCAAGCGTATTGAAAATTATAACACTTAATCTTTTAACTATATTTTTAATATATAAAAGTCTATTCGGACAGCCCACATTAATTTCAGATTAATGGCTGAAATCACTTCAATCCTACCCTTAACAAAATGCCCAAACTTTCTTAGCTTGTTACACAAATGCCATCAGTCTTACTCATATCCATTTTCAAATTTCAAATCCAGGTTGGATAAAAAAAAAAATTCAAATCCAGGTTATCTAGCAGAGAGGCGAACCTCCCCAAACCCAAGTTATCACTTCACCCTCCATCCTTGCCACCGCCTCCTGATCGCGGCCACTCATGTTCACTCACCACGGATTGTTGTTGATTCAAAGCCTAGATCTACCTCACCCCTATAAGTTGGGAGAGTACCGTAAACACAGGTAATTCTCTTTCGTGAATCAATTTAGTGTTTGAACCACTAGCTAGCAAGTGCCGTAGGTACGGACAATTCCAACCGGGGCGCGTAGTACCGTAAGCACGAGCAAACACTAGTTTCAACCAATAAGAGGAAGTATAACGTTCACCTTCTTTTAAAGAGTGTGAACAAAACTGCACTCATAGTTTGGTATCATAAATGATTGGTCTTCTAGAACAGGGGCAAAGAGATTTTGACGATTATACCGGATCTGTTTGCTCTATTTACCTCTGAAATGGAATTTCTTCCTCTCTTTTCCCTTCTCATCACCTTGGAAACTACTACTAACAAATTTAGGTCCATCCAACAGATGCAGAACTAGCACTGTAATTTCCTTATCTGAAATCTCTCTCTCTCTCTCTCTCTCTCTCTCTCTCTCTCTCTCTATGTTGAGGGTGAAATTCCTACGAGATACTCCATTCCAAACCAAGCAAAAATACGGAATAAACGCAATACTATAAACACGCGGATATACGTGAAAAACTCCAAAAATAGATGAAAACCAAGGGAATGAATCAAATAATATATTTAACTTGTGTGGTTACAATTAACCTTACTTCTCAATTGAGACTCCTCACAATTGACCTAAGATGATTGCCTACTTCTCGTTCACCGCACCCGTATTTGATTGCCATTGTCTTGACTCCTCAAACCTTCCACAATCCTTCAGAAATCCACCAAAGTATAACTCTAGGTTCGTTGAGATGAAAACCGTGAGCAGCTCTAGGAGTTTGAATTATGCTTCAATCTTCCACCAATAGGAGTATTTCTTTCGTCGTATTTTCCAAAACCCGAAGGAATATGCTTTGATTGCTATGTGCCTCTCGTGCCCTAGCAGAAAAAGAAAGTTCCTAATTATATTAATTGCATCCCACCAATAGACCGATCGATCCGTGAAACCATCTGCTCCAATTGCAAACGGCCGCCCCACTAGTCAGTAGGTTCCGATAAATAACAACTTGATGACCCGATCAATCCGTTTTAATAAAGCTCAAAAACACTCACTCTCTATTACAAAACAATTATTATTTCTACTCTGATTCTATACGCGTGCACTACGCTTAGAAAATATTAAAAGAAATTATAATTCGATAAAAAATGGAATAAAAAAAATATTTTATCAATGAAATTACCAATAAAAAATTAGCACTGTTTTTTTGGAGGAGCTAACAGGGGGAATGGCCCTCGCGCCGGCAGGTCAGTACCGATATTGACCTTTAGTGAGCTCCACATGTTCATGTTGAGTACTTGTTTTCTTTACTTTACTTCATTTATTTTCCTTGTCATCAGCTCCAGAACTAGTACAAGTATTTTCCCTCTCTCTCTCTGCTCGTTGTGGGAATGGCACTCGCGCCGGCGGGTAACAAAACCCTTTTCCTCCTCCTCCTCCTCCTGTTTTTAGTAACCTGCAGCTACGGTAATCAAAACCAGCAATTCTTCAATTCCTGTGGAGGCATCAACATCTCCTTCCCTTTCCATTTACAAGGCGACCCATCCTACACCTGTAATGACAACGACCACACTCTTGTCTGTGACGAAAACAATCGCACAGTCCTTAACCTCCCCTCCGGAAAATACTACGTGCAATCAATCAATTACACAGACTACTCAATCCGTCTCGTCGAGGTAGGGATCCAAACCGACGATATTTGCTCCCCTTTCCATCTCTTCTCTTCAACCTTTCTCTATTTCACCTATGGGGGTGAAGGACGACGACTTTATACCTACGCGGCTGAGAGCGGGGTCGTGTTCCTCCGTTGTGAAAACCCGGTCCACTCTCCTATTTACATTAACACGACTGGTTATTGTAACACCACCAGAGGTGATCCGGGAAATGGGTATTATTCGTATGCAGTGGCGGGAGATGTTAGTGTTTTGGATGTGGCTGATTCGTGCCTTTTGGAGGCGTTTTACCTTGCTTCGTCGCAGTTGATCAGTCAAAGGGGATCGAATTTGTCGTGTTTGGATTTCATTAAGGAGTTGGAGTACGGATTTGATGTTTCTTGGGGGTTGTTCTCGATTAGAGACTGCAATGGGGCAGTTTAAATAGGTTGGAGATGTCATGTCAGCAATTTTTGGGATGGAGGAGAACGGCGGGGGTCTAAATTTGGGAATTTTGTTAGTATAGGTGTTTAATTGAAATAAACTTAAGTTCAGGTGTCTAAATTTGAGAATTTTGTTAGTACATGTGTTTAATTGAAATAAACTTAAACACAGACTAAATTAGACTAAATTAGCTTGTGCCAAGTTCGTGTTTTCAATGACAGTCACAAATAATCGCTTTTTGGTTTGACGTCATGCATTGCCATCACCATGTGGCTAAATCGTACCACTTGGCGCCGACGTGGCTCCAACACCATATCAATCTCACCGCCTCGACCCAACAACTTGCCCCGCCTGCAATACCACAGACAGAATGGCTATACGGCTGTTATAGAGGCTTGGGCCGCTTGGCTGACGAAGGAGGTACAGAACCCGCCGTGCGGCCTACTACACGAAGCTGGCATTGGAAGACTGCATTCGGGAACTACCAGTCTACCTAGCTCGATAAATAACCGAAAACAGATAGTAGTAAAATCTTTCATTGTTAACAGAATGACTTTTTACCAAATTATAAAGGACTAGAGGCCGGGCACATGCAATGCGTGTGCAAGTCGGATTTGGATTAAATTTGTGAAAATTCGATCAAACCTTAAACGGGAAGTTATTGTGCAAATTTCAACAAAATCCAACTTGCATACGTATCACGTGTGCCTCGGCCTCTAGTTTTAGATTTAATAGTGAGTTTGTGTTTTTTTTTAAAATTTTTTAATCTTCAATTTATGCCTCTGTTGAATGCCTATTTTTTTTTGGTTGGGAGTTAATGCCTATTTTTTTGGTTGGGAATTAATGCCCCCCCTTTTTTTTTTGCGTTGCCTTTCTACCGTAAGTATGACTGTTCCTCACTCACAATCTAGGCATGGGAAGAAAGTGATTGGTGAGTCAAATTGTGCATATAAGCATATATAAAGTGTACATAAAAGAGTAGGAACTAAATTTTTTCTCTTGTTATCCCGTGGATCGAACGGATGTAACGCTAGACATATGAGTATATGTATCCGTCTGGCCAATTATCTAACGGCAACAAAACTGTGAAATTCTGAAAGCAAAGTTTTTAGAACTACATCTTCAAGTTACATGATGCCAAAAAAATTAACGAAGGAAACTGATTTTCGCGCTCTACTTTTTACTGACGCTTCACTTTTCGAAACACTTTTTGAAAATAAAAATAAATATTTGTTGGGTCGTTTGAAACAGTCTAAACATATGATGAATTGATGGTTGGAAGTTGAAACTCATTTAATGAGATGTAAATGTTGACAAACTTTGTACTAACAATTTTGAGTCTTTGTCGCATGATAAAAGTTAAGGGACCTTGCAAGTGGAGTGGAGTGCAGTTAGTGTCTCTTTTATACTTCCATACACAAGGGCAGGGTTCAATTCCTGTAAGTACCCAAATCCCCTAAGATAGAATAGATTAGATTTAATGAATGAAAAAAAAGAGAAAGTTAAAGGGACCTTTCTGCTGCGGCTTGAAGAAATGAGCTGATCCGTTTTGAGATCTGTTGTTTTGAAGTTTCTATATTCACGCCAAGAGAAGATGGAAAGATGGGTTGTCACCTCTTTTGCCCTTTTATCATGGGGAAAAAAATCCTTTTTTTTTTAACGGCAAAAATCAGTTTTTCTTTTTTTATTAGATCACGAAAGAACAGATTGTTTGATATGGGTTTTGGGATGGTTTTGGAATAATATTAAGTGGGAATAAATAAACGGAAATATGGAAATAATAAGTGGGCTGATTGACGGAGACATGTTTCGCTGCTCGACCATTTCAGAAATTTCAGGGGTGGAGAAATCTGCAAATGAAAGCGTGGAGTATTTGGATCGAGCATCTACACACATAGAATGCCATTGATTCTCGCGTAGGCCCACTCGGTTTTTTTTATAGAATTTTTGGACGGCTCGAATTGGCCGTCCGGTGGCTGGAATGTGCCCGTCGAGGCGTCGGGATCCCGATCGGAAACCCTTTTGGTCGGGAACTATAGCACCACCCCTTGCCGAAAGTTTTGGGATTTGATGGGGGTGCTTACCTAAAATTATGCTACAGGACTTTAAAGATCAGTTTTTAGTTCCAAAAATCTCTGCCTATATATACATATACTATATATATAATAGTCAATATATCTATATAATAAAGAGACTATTATAAAACAGAAGGGCGTGGGAACAAGTTTGTTGGAATGACTTAGATTCATTTGATCCAAAAGCTGTAATGCATCCTCCCACTTCCGGTTAAGTGCCCATGGTTTTCTCTTAAATCACATAAATGCCTTCCCCTTCCAATAGAAATGCGTAGTGCCGTAGACACGGGTTAGCATTAGTCTATATAATAAAGGGAAAACTTGAAATTATTTAAAAGCGGAGATGAAAACATAAATGTTCAAAATGATTAGGATGGATACTTATGTGGAATGAGGTTCGAGAATGGATATTTAAAAACTCCTAAAAACTATGCTGGGAAAAAACTGTCTTGAGACCCCAAGACAACAAACCTCTTTAAAAAAAAAGTAGTAAAAGTAGACGCGTGCATCTCTTGGCTTCACTCAGGGCCATATTTATCAAGTATCGACTGATATGGACATATGGTGATGATGGGCATCTTATGAACTACAGAATAATAGGGCAACAAAGATAAACACAAACTGTATAGGTTTAGAGAAACGATCTCTAAACTCTTTTCATTCAATAATAATAAAAAATTGCTTAACCCTAAGGCTTATAACTTATTATATTGACAGAAAACCCTAACCCTAGTAGAAAAATGAAAAATTACCAATTTTGAAATAAATCAAAATTATTACAAATTCAAAAAATAAAGAAAAAAATAAGACCTCTCCAAAAAGAACGGATTGTAATGGAATTTCCAAGTAAAAGTTATAAGTAAAACAATATTTTCTAGAACAGCAAAATAACCCTTTCGGAGGCCTAAACGGCCGTAAACGGCTAGAAAACACATGACACATGGCAAGAAGGCGATGTGTCCTGACCGTTGGACTGTTTCGGATCGAACATAGGTGGGCCCGACTTGTGATTCCATCGTCGCATGATTACAATTTTGCCACTCTAGGTTTAAAATGCCTAAAGTGGTACTCCTCTTCTATGGCAACCGCATGCATCATATGGTTTAAGGCCTTGTTTTCATTATTTTTTTTTTCACCACAACTTACTGGCAGTAAATCCGTGCTATATTTTTTTTTAAATGGCAAAATATTATTAAACCCGTGCCATGTTACGAGATTTTTTAAAATATTTTCCAGTTTCATTCTCTGAATTCTCATTTTCCTCTATTGTAGGAGAATTCTGGATGTCCTCTGCGAAATAAAATACCAGAAATCAACGAGTTGGTATACCAGAATACTTTACTTCAACTAGTTTAGTTTCTGGGTGTGCTTACTGGATAGTCATCTCCCCTGACATGACATGAACATTGCCATTGAGGCAAGAGCCCCAATTCGGAAAATCAGGTTTCGCTGTGAGGCAACTGAATATACGAAGTGCACGAAATCTGCAAATTGAAAGGGAGTGGTAACAATTGAGGTTTTGAAGCTGTTGAGGGGAGCAGCTGTTTGGGTCTTTGATGTGAATCGATTGGGTTTCGTAATCAATGTTGGTGACTAGAACTTTGACGGAATGGGGGAGGTTGAGGAGATTGGCAGTTGTTTTTGGAGAGCAAGATAGATCAAACCCGGGGTAGCCGCAGTGAGGTGGGTGGTTGTCGACCTTGGTCGGAGCAACTTGTTAGGGTGCAATCTTCTTGTTTGGGACGTTTTTTGCGAGAAAGACGGTGTCTTCCTAAGTCCAATGACATGCCCGATATTCTTGTCCGCGTACAGGCCCAAGGAAATGCTGAGGAGCAAACCCGAATGTAGGCATTGCTTCCGCGCCTATTGTTGTAACGAACGCTATGAATGCAAGCTAAGAACGAGAAATTGAAAACTAAACAAGAAATCACAAAGACACAAGATATACGTGGTTCCCCAAGATAGGTACGTCCACGGGCGAGGAGAGAGAGGATTCACTAACCAACGTGAAGAAGAGATACAAAGAGCCGGCTATAATCCGTAACTCTAGAAAGGCCACAAATATGAAAGCCCAAAAAGATACTTTAGAAGTTCCCCAAAAGCCCTATTTATAATAGGCTACAAAAACGGGAACAACATAATTAACCAATGTGGGACTAAGGAATACAAGACATTCCTAACAATTCTCCACCTTGACTTGAATTCCACTGAACCAAATCACCAAATATAGCTCTCCCCTTCTAACCTCTCACTCGCCAAATGCCCCCGAGGGGCGATCAACTGCAAATACCAAGCAAGCCCAAGCAATGCTTGAACTTGGCAACCGGAACCGGTTTAGTCAACATATCTGCTGGGTTATCTGCCGTACCCACCTTCTTCACCTCAATTTGCTTCTGTGAGATGATATCCCGAACGAAGTGATACCTGACATCGATATGCTTGGTCCTCTCATGATACATCAGATTTTTGGTCAAATGTATAGCACTCTGCGAATCACAAAATACTGAACTCACACCCTGTGCAAGACCAAGCTCACAAAGCAAACCTCTCATCCACAATGCCTCCTTCACAGCTTCAGCAATGGCCATATATTCCGCTTCTGTTGTAGACAGCGCGACTGTAGCCTGTAAAGTAGCTTTCCAACTAATGGCACTTCCGGACAGAGTAAAAGCATAACCTGTCAGAGACCTCCTCTTATCGTGGTCACCGGCAAAATCCGAATCAACATAACCAACAACATGATCACCAGAATTGGCAACCCCAAATAATAAACCAACACCTGCAGTTCCGCACAAATACCGTAGTATCCATTTCACAGCCTCCCAATGTGCCTTTCCTGGACGCCCCATATAACGACTAACGACACTAACTGCATGTGAAATATCAGGACGAGTACATACCATGGCGTACATAAGGCTCCCAACTGCACACGAATATGGAACCTGAGACATATACTTCTCCTCATCCTCTGACTGTGGTGACAACTCAGCTGAAAGTCGAAAGTGTGCTGCCAAAGGGGTACTGACTGGCTTCGAGTTCTGCATAGCAAAGCGCTCAAGTACTTTAAGAACATAAGACTTCTGATTCAAAAATAATTTGCCAGCTACTCGATCTCTGCAAATCTCCATACCCAAAATACGTTTTGCCGCACCCAAATCTTTCATCTCAAACTCACCACCTAACTGTTGTTTCAACCTGTTGATTTCTGATATACTCTTGGCAGTAATAAGCATATCATCAACATACAACAGTAGATAAACAAATAAACCATCTGGAAGTTTTCGAAAATACACACAACTGTCATACTCACTCCTAGAATATGACTGGCTTATCATAAAAGTGTCAAACCGCTTATACCACTGCCTAGGGGATTGTTTGAGGCCATACAAAGATTTTCGAAGTAAACAAACGTGATCCTCCTTACCAGAAACAACAAATCCCTCAGGCTGACGCATATAAATCTGTTCCTCAAGCTCGCCATGCAAAAACGCAGTTTTGACATCAAGTTGCTCTAACTCAAGATCATAACATGCAACAATAGCAAGTAAAGTGCGAATGGAACTATGTTTTACAACCGGGGAAAATACCTCATTGTAATCAACACCTTCCTTCTGGCTGTATCCTTTCGCCACTAGCCGAGCTTTGAACCGAGCATCTTCTACCCCTGGAATATCTGGTTTGCGCTTGAAGACCCACTTGCACCCAACAATCCTCTTCCCTTTCAGCGGTTCTACTAACTCCCATGTCTGATTCTTCTGAAGAGACTCAATCTCCTCACTCATAGCAACAGACCACTGTGCAGACTCAATGCTTGAAACAGCTTCCGTATAGCTTGAAGGCTCCTCATACTCAACTGTCTCAGCAACTGATAAAGCATAGGCCACCATCTCAGAATAAGCCGAATACCTTTCAGGAGGCCGAATCTCCCTCCTTGGCCTATCTTTAGCAATAGTGCGTGGTTGCTCAACTAACGCATCAACCTCTGTGTCTGAACTCTTGAACTCCTCTTCAATTGGCTTCTCAATGTGCTTCTTCCCTGAGTCGGAAGATTCACTCAAAAACTCCACCTGCTTTGGAACACTCTGTTCCTGAACTGTATCACCAACCTGCTTAGACCCCTTAATCATAGAGTTTTCATCAAAAGTAACATCTCTACTGATCAAAAACTTCGAATCTTCAGAACACCATAATCTGTACCCTTTCACACCTGCCTGATAACCCAAGAAAATACACTTCTTGGCCCGTGGCTCTAACTTACCCTCATTCACATGAGCATAAGCTGGACACCCAAACACACGCAGTATAGAGTAATCAGCTTGATGACCTGACCATACCTCAAAAGGAGTTTTACATTCAATAGCAGTCGACGGAGACCTGTTCACCAAATAGCATGTTGTGGAAACGGCTTCAGCCCAAAATTCTTTGCCCAATCCGGAATTGGACAACATACAACGTGCCTTCTCCAAAAGAGTCCTGTTCATTCGTTCAGCCACAGCATTCTGCTGAGGGGTTTTTCTCACTGTGTGATGCCTCACAATGCCCTCATCACTGCAGAACCTATCAAACTCGCCAAGACAAAACTCCATACCATTGTCAGTTCTCAAACGTTTTATTTTCTTACCAGTCTGATTCTCAATCAAAGTTTTAAACTGTTTGAATGTATTAAAGGCATCACTCTTATGTTTCAACATATACACCCAAACCTTACGGGAGAAATCATCAATAATACTCATAAAATATCGAAAAACACCTTTAGAAGTTACCTCTGCGGGACCCCAAAGATCCGAGTGAAAATAATCCACCGTGCCTTTGGTGCGATGAACAGCTGTACTGAATTTTACCCTGCACTGCTTGCCGTAGACACAATGCTCACAGAAATCCAGCTTCTCAATTTTCTGGCCACATAGCAAACCCTGTTTGCTCAAAACTGTCATCCCCCTCTCGCTCATATGCCCAAGGCGCATATGCCACAAACGAGTCAAGTCTGAATCTGAAACCTTTGATGAAGCAACCGTTGCTGCAGCACCTAAAACTGTACTGCCCTGGAGTATATAGAGGTTTCCACGCTTCTGACCCTTCATCAGTACCAATGCACCCTTCGAGACTTTCAAAACTCCACCTTCACCGAGGAATTTGCAACCATGAGAATCAAGAGCACCCAGGGATATAAGATTTTTCTTCAAATCCGGAACATGTCGAACCTCAGATAAAGTCCTAACAATACCGTCATGCATCCTAAGCTGAATCGTTCCTGAACCAACAGTCTTACAGGCCATGTTGTTGCCCATCAAAACTGTACCACCATTGACCACCTCATAAGTAGAAAACCACTCTCTATGCGGACACATGTGGTATGAACATCCAGAATCTAGAACCCACTCGGTATTAGAGCGAGAATCGCCCTCTGTAACTGATAACACGTTATCTGACTCATCTGAACTTTCAGCAATTCCAGCAATTACTTTACCCCCTTTCTGGTCTTCTTTTTCCTTCTCCTTGAGTTTTAAACAGTCACTTTTCCAGTGCCCGGGTTTCTTGCAATAATTGCACTTTTCCTTCTTCTTACCTGATGACTTGGATCTTCCCCTATTACTCGACTCCACCCTTTCTGTTGTTCTTCCCCTAACAAACAAACCCTCCGCATGCGCATCACCCTCACCTGACACTTTTTTCCTCAATTCTTTCGAATATAGGCTGGCCTTAACATCCTCCATGGATATTGTGTCTTTACCATACAAAAGGGTTGTAACAAAGTGCTCATACGAAAGTGGTAAAGAACATAACAAAATTAGGGCTTGGTCCTCATCCTCAATTTTACTATCAATATTTTTCAGATCCATAATAATACGATTGAACTCATCCAAATGATCTTTAACAGGTATACCTTCTCGCATACGAAACGTATAAAGACGTTCTTTAAGATATAACCTGTTGGTGAGCGACTTCGTCATATATATGCCTTCCAACTTCAGCCAAATTCTTGCTGCTGAAGTTTCTTCTTCCACCTCGCGAAGAACGTCATCTGCCAGACTCAACTGAATAGAACTCAGAGCTTTGGCATCCGTATCATCCCAATCTTCCTCTTTGATTCCAGAACTAGTCTTGCCTAACAAAGCTTTGTGCAATCCTTGTTGGGTTAACAGAGCCTTCATCTTTACTCTCCAAAGACTGAAACTGCTACTCTGCCCATCAAACTTCGCAATCTCGAATTTAGCCGCCATAGCCACAATCGGAAACGAAACCCTAGTTTTTGCAACCTAAGGCTCTGATACCAGTTTGTTGTAACGAACGCTATGAATGCAAGCTAAGAACGAGAAATTGAAAACTAAACAAGAAATCACAAAGACACAAGATATACGTGGTTCCCCAAGATGGGTACGTCCACGGGCGAGGAGAGAGAGGATTCACTAACCAACGTGAAGAAGAGATACAAAGAGCCGGCTATAATCCGTAACTCTAGAAAGGCCACAAATATGAAAGCCCAAAAAGATACTTTAGAAGTTCCCCAAAAGCCCTATTTATAATAGGCTACAAAAACGGGAACAACATAATTAACCAATGTGGGACTAAGGAATACAAGACATTCCTAACACCTATCACATCGAAGCCATTTTCGCTTGAATGCTTCTTGTTCAGTTTGTAGGAACTCTCTTGATCGTTCTCCACGTACGGCATCAGGCAGTGTAGATTTTGGTTTTTGATTTTCTAATGATTTGAATATTTCATTCTATTTGACCATTATCAGCAATATTTCCACTAAATTTCCAAACAGCTAGCGTTAATCTGCAACAGTCTTTGTTTTGTTTTGGTACAAAATGTTTCTTAGCTACCATGGAGTACAACATAGGGATAGAATCCCATCAATAATCCTAGAAAAGACGATAAAATAAAAGAAACATTATGAGAATTGATCTCGAATACCCAATACATTGGATGCAAATCACGTATTTCAAAGCACAACAGATTCTTTATGGTAACGCTATACATCATCAGTAGATTAAAATTCGTTTTATTGATGTCTCACGGTTTCATGTATCCATATATGGATGAAAGAGACAACTCTCTACGATACAACAGGTTGATAGTGGTCATATATTCCTTACTCAGATTCAACAATAACTTCCAACTCATTGTTAAAAGGCCTTCCACTTGACTGTCCCGTGGCCAATGTTGAATTTGTAGAGGCAAATGGATTGGGAGGCTTGATCAAAGTGTCTCCATCTCCTTCCAGCATTTGAATCACAACATGCATTGAAGGCCTGTCAACTGGGTACCACTGAATGCACCAAAGTCCCACAATTGCTAACTTCTTCGCAATCTTGGCATCTCCTTCATCTTGAATACGGATTCTTAGCTCTTCTCCACTGTCCAAATGATTGTAAATCCATTCGGGAAAGTAAATTTTGTTGGTGCTATTGACCATTACATCAAAATTCTTCTTCCCTCCTACCATTTCAAGTAACAACATTCCGAAACTATAAATATCTGCTTTGTATGATACATTCCCGAAGTTCCTTGAGAACACTTCTGGTGCAATATAGCCAATGGTACCGCGAGCAGTAGTCATGGATACAACACTTTGTTCTTTTGAACACAACTTTGCTAGACCAAAATCCGTTATCTTCGGATTCAAGTTCTCGTCCAACAAGATATTATGTGGTTTAATATCAAAATGAAGGATTTGTTGATCACACCCTTGGTGAAGATACTCAATTCCTTTTGCTATGCCCATAGCAATTTCTAGCAACTTCTTCCAACCAAGTGAACGCTTCTTGTGATCAGATGATGCAAACTTTTCCAGGGAATCATTTGGTAAGAACTCGTAAATAAGAGCTCTTCTAAATCCATCAGCACAGTAACCAACAAAGCGGACCACATTGACATGGTGGATTGTACCAATAATTCCCACTTCGTTTATGAACTCTTCCCCATTTCCCTTAATGTTATTGAGGATCTTAACTGCCACATGAACATCATTGGAAAGTTGTCCCCTATACACTGTTCCATATCCTCCTTGGCCTATTTTGTCCTTGAATTGATTTGTAATTTTCTTGATATCGTCATAAGAGTATCTTGCCGGCTTTAAAGCTCTATAATCCTCCAAAAACATCTCAATCTTTAGACAATCCTTTCTCTTTATTTTCTTTTGTCTGTGGAACCAATACATCGCAATGAGGATTACAAGAAGCAAAAATGAGCCTAAAGTCACACCTGCAATTTCCAAGTCATGACCTGTGAAAGATAGAGAAGACTCGTTATATTATTTCTTTGTGCGCTGAAAAAATGGTGTTCAAAGCTTCCGCCCGACTACTATCTGGTCCTGTTTGTTTGACGGCAGTGGTGGTGTCATAGCTTGTGGGGAGTATTCAATGGAATACCCTCAATATATAGTATGTATATTGATGAAGTGTCAAAAATTGTGTCCACCAAACCATTGATTTCAATGAATGAGATGAAGTGTCAAAAATTGTGTAAACAAAACCAACTCTTGGAGCATCCGCAATGGGAATAATCAAAATCAATAACCAAAATGTCATTTGATTATCCATTTAGTTCATAATCAAACTTAACAACCTATACTTCCACATTGGTTATTTTTGCATCCCTAACCAAAAAAAACCCCACAATACACAATGCCCCTATGTCCAATTGCAAATGAGTTCCAATCACGCACCCGACCACATCAAATTATTCGTCTCGATGAGACGATTCCAATGTGGGGTGTTTTAGAGTCATTGAGTTTTAAGTTTGGTTATTGGGTTTGGTTATTGAGTTTTGGTTATTGGTAAAAGTTGTTAAGTTTGGTTATGGAATGGGTGAAATTTGGTTATTTACTAAAAGACTTGTAATTTTACTTATTACAATGTGAGGTGTTTTTTGAGCATTATTGTTAAATTTGCTTATTCATACCCATTTGCTTATTACAATGGAGATAATCTTATATATATAACGTATGTGTTGTATTATCTCAGGCCACTATAATATTGAACACCCAACATTGAAATGGAAAAAAAGAAAATGCTAACGTCTGCCCTAAGAGCAGAGGATAATAGGTTAAAAGTGCATTGATATCTGAGAAAAATGTATTGATAGTTATAAAAATGTATTAATATCCGTGATATGTGCATTGATATCCGATCTTCTTTGAAATTATTAGGATATTATTCTCCGTCTAGTGGACAGAGGTTAGCAAGACCGATGTAAAAATTGGACACTCAACTCAATCTCAACTGCGGAGTTAAGTGTCATTATTTTACATGTTGACTCAATTGATTTCACCGCAGAGTGAAAACGATCTATTAATTAAATGGTTGCACCACAAACATAGTACAAAATTTGTTTTCAAATTTTAATCGAAGAAGTTTAAGTTAATTTTCCTCATAAATTCTGTAAAATTTAAGGTTCTTCAATAACTACCATCAAGAAATTTTAAGTTAATTTTCCTCACAAATTCTGTAAAATTTAAGGTTCTTCAACAATTACCATCAAGAAATTTTATGGAGCCGCCATTATTAGTGAAGGATTAAGAAGCCCACCGAATGAATAATAGTTGGATTACATACCACATCCCCTGGTAGTCCCTGGTAGTATTATATATACCCACGTTGTGAATTTATATATTTGAGGCATGTTTAACCCGGACTGGGGGAAGCTGCTGTGCAGCTTCGTGCTGCACACCCGCTGGCGGGCCTTGCCGGCATCGGTCCGGCGATCGGAGATGTTCAACACGTAGAGCTCGTCAAGTTTTTCGTGTGCGCCAAAAATCAGCTCGATCAAATATCGATAAGTGCCTCATCCGAACACATATAACTTGAAAAAAATGGATTCAGTGGTTTTGATCCAGTGTTTTGTATCCATTTGGATTTCATTTTTTTCAAGTTATATGTGTTCGGATGAGGCACTTAACAATATTTGATCGAGCTGATTTTTGGCGCGCACGTAAAACTCGACGAGCTCTACGCGTTGAACGTCTCCGATCGCCGGACCGATGCCGGCAAGGCCCCCAGGCTGGTGTGCAGCACGCTGTGCAGTACGAAGCTGCACAGCAGCTTCCCCCAGTCCGTTTAATCCGTGTCGTGAATCTTTCAACCAATCTAGTAGTTTTGTTTGTCAATTGATATGAGAGATCATTATATTATGTATGAATTACCAAAAACAAACCTGGGCACGATATCGATTGTGAGAGTCCATGAGATAACCAATTTTAACAACTCAACTAATACGAGAAATAAACCCATCATAGGAGGAAAAAAAGAAGAAGAAGAAGAAGCAAGAAATGAAGAAAAAGCTTCTCTAAGGAAAGAATACCAACAGGCAGGTGTAGAGATTCGAACTCCTAACCTGCTTGTGAAATGCATGAGTCATGGCCAATTGAACTAGCACCATTTGGTTGACATGCACCTAATAGTTTTTTTTTGCCCAAAATGGTAGAAGATCTCATTGATATGAAATAAGCATACAACCAAAGAGGGTTTACTATCCTAAACAGAGACAATAACCTAGAGGTCTAGATTTACAAGCTTTTAACTTGATAACCTCACAAACCAACACACCGATACCTTGATTATCAACCAACAACAACCTAACAAGCCGGCTCGCGACCACGGCGGGCACAACAAGCATTCCGACAATCAAATCCAAAACCAACGAACGAAATTCCAACTCGCAGATCTGGGGAGACCAGAACCTGGGGAGGACGAAACCGAACTAGGGGTAGGGGAAACCCAACCGGAGAAAGACTCGCGACATGAAACTAGAGAAAAACACAAGAAAAAAACAAAAAGCAAAAGAAAGAAAACCTCACAATCAACACTCAACCAAATTAGCACTCCTAGTCCAGCGAATCAAACGCGCACAAAACAGACTTTGGCAACCACATTTGCAAGCTAATCCACAAATCCGGACACACCTTAGTGACGGAACACCGACGAGTCAACGACTACATGATGGAGATGGCGGAGGAGGTGCGGCGGAGGAGGTGCGGCGGTGGAGAAGACGAGAGGGTCGAGGCAGCTGGAAGCGTAGGGGGAGGGCGAGGGTGGAGGATGGTAAATGAAGGAGATAGATCTCTGATTAAACCGACGGAGAGAAAGCTTGAGTGAAGAGAAAAGGAAGGCCCCGCACTCCTCCCCCCAAGTAAAAACTCTTTGGGAAAGGAGGGTAGGAGGAAAGTAGTGAAGCGGCGGCTAGGGTTTGAAGGTTTTAGAGAGAGAGGGGCTCTCATTTAGAGGGAGAGACTTCGTTATTTAGATAAAAAGATGTTAGATTCATCTTTTTTTGACATGTACCTAGTAGTTACCGACCCTAAATTATTGCGCTTGAAGAATGAAATTTCAACCATTTTCCACCTCGTCCAAACCCATGACCTTCCACAAGAAGAGATGGCAATCAACCCGTCCCAATCGTGGTAGAGCAGTTTTTGTTAGATTTTTCGGGTATCGGATCAGATTTGGGGGAGAATCGAAGAAACCAGATGGGGCTCGGGTAGGCATTACCTGCCCAAACCCACCCCAATTTTTTGTGTGTATAAATGTATTCATATTCTTGTATTTTTACCCTTACAACTAAAAAATAACAGTATATATATATATTTTTAAAATTCCATTTTGCTTTTGGATAGTAAATTTAGGTTTAAGTTGTAATAGTTATTTTGTAAACTTTTATTATTGGTACTCACTTATTTTGAAGTCTAGAATATATTTTCTTTAAAAAAAAAATAGGAGCGGGCTGGGGGTAGCCATACATTACCCGGTCAGGACGGGGCAAAAATTTTCGGCCAAAGTCGGGTAAGAAAAAGCCACCTCACCCGGCTGCCATTCCTACCGACAAGGCTCTAGCCAATTGGGACAATGATAACTTCATAATCATAATTCATAACCTGCAATTACTCTTTCTTATTGAGTTTTGAAGATCTATAGAGGGTATGCAAATTTTCTTTTAACTTTCTCTGATTTGAGCATGCAAATGGAAGGCCAAATTGAATACAAAAACAAATAACAAAAAAGAACAAAAGAAAAGGGAAAGAAGAAAAAGAGGGTACCTTTTTTAGGCGGATTGAGGTTGCCAGAACATAAAATTTCCTCGCTCGTGCTGTTACTCATAAGCCTACAAAACTTTCCATCAGTCTCACATTTCCCACAATCCGGCTGGAGCCATTGCAACTGCAGATCAGCTGTTTGATCAAACACCTCATAGGGAACCGACCAAACATTATACATCTTTCTGCACGATATCAGCTCGGGTATATTGTTGATACTCAGATTGTACTGGAAATATACATCACGACCATCGCCACCGAGGCAAGTGACCCGAGACTCTCCTTCCATTTTCGTTGAAGGGGGGCAACTGAATAAACCGAAACCGTCCATGAAATAGATCATGGAATCTGGAAAATTGAAGGGAGTGGAAGACAATTTGAGGTTTTGAAGCTGTTGTGGGAAGCAGCCGTTGAGGTCTTTGATGTGAATCAGTCGGGATTTGTAATCGATGTCGGTGACTATAACTTTGACTGAATTAGGGAGGTCGAGAATGGTGGAGGTGTTGTTTGGAGAGCAAGAGAGGTCGAAGCCAGGATAGCCGCAGTGAGGGGGGTGTTGGTTCCTTAGACGGAATGGGAAGCGGATTGGTGGACCGTCGTTGGAGCATTTTGATGTTGAAGTGCAATCGTCCTGGGCTGTGGAAAGGCTTAGGAGAAAGAAGAGGAAAAAATATATGGACATGGTACTACTCCTATATAAAATCTCTCTCTCTCTCTCAAAATCCTTAGTTTAGAGGCTTGTAGTTCTATTTTGCTATAGAAATAGATTCGTTCAAGAAAGGTTTTTTTAAAAATGTTTTAGATGAATGTTTGTGTGGCTCCCTTTCTTCTCAGAAATCAGTGTTCTTATTCTTTTCTTGTGGAAAATTCAGCAATCAGTGTTCAAAATCACCGATATTGACCTTGACTTAGGGTGAGTTTTCCAAAAATAAGCTTCTGGCTTTTTTTTTTCTCATTCAATTTTTTTTTTTTTACATTTGTTAGTTTTGTGTCAAACTTTTGAGTATTGTAGATTCGTTTCGACGAGAAGAATCAGAAAAATATAAAATTGTGACTTTTATCCAATTGTTTTGTGAAATATCCAGTTTAGCACTTTTAGCACACACACAAAAAAAAAAAAAACTGGGCTAAAAGTGCAAAAAATTGTATATTTCCTAAAAAAAAAAAGGGTAAAAGTCTGGCTTTGTTTGTTTGGTAGTTTTGGGTATTTTAGTTTTGATAGTAGGTTGAGTGAGAAATAGAGTAATGATTGAAGAGATGGATAATGACTATAGAGAGATCGAGAGAAAAATGAAAGTGATAAATGAAAAATATGGTAATGATTGGAGAGAGAAATATGGTAATAATTAGAAAACAAAATTAAACCTACAAAACTAACAAGTCCATAATGTTTTACTTTTTCGATTCATCTCATTGAGACGAACTAAAATACTTAAAAGTTTGACAAAAAACTAACAAATACAAAAAAAAAAAAATGAACGAGGACAAAAAAAAGCCAAAAGCTTATTTTTGGGAAACTCACCCTTGAGCTCCACGGGTTTATCTATCTTTTATCTTCACTTCTTGTTGGGAAAACTATTAACAAGAACTCTTCGACATTTTTTCCTCCTTGGTGCAAATAGAGAATAGGCAAAATATTGCAACCACAATAACCAACAAACAAATTAATCTAGGAGCCAAAAATAAAATAAGCAACAACAAGCAAACCATGAGACGCAGGATTTTTACGTGGTTTCTCCTAAATTAGAGGTACATCCATGCAAGGATGAAGACAGAGGGGGACTAGTAGGGGCGGTCGCCCCCCAACGATTCTAAAAAAATACTACTATTACATTGAAAAATAAAACTTATTATCAAAATGTATATTCTCGCCCCTCTTTAGAAATATAGCTCGTCTCTCCTACGCGCCATGTCAGTGGTAGTGAGTAAAAATACTCATTGTAACTTATTTTCAATGAGCCAAGTTCCACATTATACACTAAAATCGATGGAGACAGATATGAAATCAACAATAAATATCCACTACAAAGAGACGTTACCAAGTCTGAGCTACTTTATGCATGGAGTCTGATTGCAAGATTTTTCCAACGAGTTCTATTCTATGATAATGACACTGAATTGGCTTTGACAAGTCTTTGCATGCTAGCTGTTGTACAGAGTGGTAAGGACAAATAAAACATAAGGTTCTCAATCAATGGTTGCAAGATTTTTCTAAAACAAGACAGAGATGGAAAGATGAGGAGATGCTATTCTTGTCTATTCTCTGATAATTACATATGTATTTTCCAAGTCTTTGTGGCTCTATGGAATCCAAAGAAATATGTCATGAGTGATCGCAAGATTTTTTGAACGAGTCAAACTCACATTGTCATACAAACGGAACCAATACGGAAAGATGAGGAAAAACTTTTCTCATCAGTTCTATGATATAATGACATGCGACTTTGCCAAGTTTTGTTACTTTATGGAGTTCTAGTAACATGGCCGTTAGTGATTGACAGATTTTTTAGCAGAGCAAAGACTCAAGACCCATCTAACAAACACGGACAGAGAAGGGAAGATTTCTATCGAAATTGATAATTTTGGCGTGCTACCTTGCTAAATTATTGTTACGTCATATTTGGTCCGCCAAAGATGTATTAGTCAAGGTGCATACACAAGGATGGAGCTAAGGGGTCTAGTACGTAGGGGCGGCGGTCACGACAAGAATTTTAGAAAATGCAATTATTATATGTAAAAAAAAGTTATTCCCAACTTATATAGACTCGCCACCGCTAGATTTTTTGAAGAAAGGAGATCCAAAATAGTATTTCAAAACTATATTAGTCTTTTTCGTACTCCATGTGCAAACGACAAACATCATTTACTATAATTTTTATTATGTTATTTTAATTTTTCCTAGAGTCGACTATTCATATTGCAATGCATGTTTTGGATAGAGAAATATGGTAATAATTGAAAGTGATAAATGAAAAAATATGGTAATGATTGGAGAGAGAAATATGGTAATAATTAGAAAACAAAATAAAACCTACAAAACTAACAAGTCCATAATATTTTACTTTTTCGATTCTTCCCATCGAGACGAATCTAAAATACTCAAAAGTTTGACAAAAAACTAACAAATACAAAAAAAAAAAAAAATGAACGATCACAAAAAAAAGCCAAAAGCTTATTTTTGGGAAACTCACCCTTGAGCTCCACGTGTTTATCTATCTTTTATCTTCACTTCTTGTTGGGAAAAACTATTAACAAGAACTCTTCGATATTTTTTCCTCCTTGGTGCAAATAGAGAATAGGCTAAATATTGCAACCACATTAACTAAGAAACAAATTAATCTAGGAGCCAAAAATAAAATAAGCAACAACAAGCAAACCATGAGACGCAGGATTTTTACGTGGTTTCTCCTAAATTAGAGGTACATCCATGCAAGGATGGAGACAGAGGGGGGACTAGTAGGGGCGGTCGCCCCCCTACGATTCTAAAAAAATACTACTATTACATTGAAAAATAAAACTTATTATCAAAATGTATAGTCTCGTCCCTCTCTAGAAATATAGCTCGTCTCCCCTGCGCACCATGTGATCAGTAGTAGTGAATAAATACTCATTGTAAGATTTTTCAATGAGCCAAGTTCCACATTATACACTAAAATCGATGGAGACGGATACGAAATCACCAATAAATATCCACTACAAAGAGACGTTACCAAGTCTGAGCTACTTTATGCATGGAGTCTGATTGCAAGATTTTTCCAACGAGTTCTATTCTATGATAATGACACTGAATTGGCTTTGACAAGTATTCGCATGCTAGCTGTTGTACAGAGTGGTAAGGACAAATAAAACATGAGGTTCTCAATCAATGGTTGCAAGCTTTTTCTAAAACAAGACAGAGATGGAAAGATGAGGAGATGCTATTCTTGTCTATTCTCTGATAATTACATATATATATATTTTCCAAGTCTTTGTGGCTCTATGGAATCCAAAGAAATATGTCATGAGTGATCGTGAGATTTTTTGAACGAGTCAAGCTCATGTTGTTATACAAACGGAACCAACACGGAAAGATGAGGAAAAACTCTTCTCATAAGTTCTATGATACAATGACATGCGACTTTGCCTAGTTTTGTTGCTTTATGGAGTTCTAGTAACATGGTCATTAGTGATTGAAAGATTTTTTAACAGAGTCAAGACTCCAGACCCATCTAACAAACATGGACAGAGAAGGAAAGATTTCTATCGAAATTGATAACTCTGGCGTGCTACCTTGCTAAGTTATTGTTACGTCTTATTTGGTCCGCCAAAGATATATTAGTCAAGGTGCATACACAAGGATGGAGCTAAGGGGTCTAGTTGGGGCGGCGGCCACGACAAGAATTTTAGAAAATGCAATTATTATATGTAAAAAAAAGTTATTCCCGACTTATATAAACTCGCCACCGCTAGATTTTTTGAAGAAAGGAGATCCAAAATAGTATTCCAAAACTATATTAGTCTTTTTCGTACTCCATGTGCAAACGACAAACATCATTTACTATAATTTTTATTATGTTATTTTAATTTTTCCTAGAGTCGACTATTCATATTGCAATGCATGTTTTGGATAGAGAAATATGGTAATAATTGAAAGTGATAAATGAAAAATTATGGTAATGATTGGAGACAGAAATATGGTAATAATTAGAAAACAAAATTAAACCTACAAAATTAACAAGTCCATAATGTTTTTCTTTTTCGATTCCTCCCATTGAGACGAATTTAAAATACTCAAAAGTTTGACAAAAAGCTAACAAATAAAAAAATAAAATGAACGAGGACAAAAAGAAGCCAAAAGCTTATTTTTGGGAAACTCACCCTTGAGCTCCATGTGTTTATCTATCTTTTATCTTCACTACTTGTTGGGAAAAACTATTAACAAGAACTCTTTGATATTTTTTCCTCCTTGGTGCAAATAGAGAATAGGCTAAATATTGCAACCACAATAACCAACAAACAAATTAATCTAGGAGCCAAAAATAAAATAAGCAACAACAAGCAAACCATGAGACGCAAGATTTTTATGTGGTTTCTCCTAAATTAGAGGTACATCCATGAAAGGATGGAGACAGAGGGGGACTAGTAGGGGCGGTCGCCCCCCTATGATTCTAAAAAAAAAACTACTATTACATTGAAAAATAAAACTTATTATCAAAATGTATAATCTTGCCCCTCTCTAGAAATATAGCTCGTCTCTCCTGCGCGCCATGTCAGTGGCAGTGAATAAAAATACTCATTGTAAGATTTTTCAACGAGCCAAGTTCCACATTATACACTAAAATCGATGGAGACAGATACAAAATCAACAATAAATATCCACTACAAAGAGACGTTAGCAAGTCTGAGCTACTTTATGCATGGAGTTTGATTGCAAGATTTTTCCAACGAGTTCTATTCTATGATAATGACATTGAATTGGCTTTGACAAGTCTTTGCATGCTAGCTGTTGTACAGAGTGGTAAGGACAAATAAAACATGAGGTTCTCAATCAATGGTTGCAAGATTTTTCTAAAACAAGACAGAGATGGAAAGATGAGGAGATGCTATTCTTGTCTATTCTCTGATAATTACATATGTATTTTCCAAGTCTTTGTGGCTCTATGGAATCCAAAGAAATATGTCATGAGTGATCGCAAGATTTTTTGAACGAGTCAAGCTCACATTGTTATACAAACGGGAACCAACACGGAAAGATGAGGAAAAACTCTTCTCATCAGTTCTATGATATAATAACATGCGACTTTGCCGAGTTTTGTTGCTTTATGGGGTTCTAGTAACATGGCCGTTAGTGATTGAAAGATTGTTTAGTAGAGTCAAGACTGAAGACCCATCTAACAAACATGGACAGAGAAGGAAAGATTTCTATCGAAATTGATAACTCTGGCGTACTACCTTGCTAAGTTATTGTTACGTCGTATTTGGTCCGCCAAATATATATATTAGTCAAGGTGCATACACAAGGATGGAGCTAAGGGGTCTAGTAGGGGCGGCGGTCACGACAAGAATTTTAGAAAATACAATTATTATTTGTAAAAAAAAGTTATTCCCAACTTATATAGACTCGCCACCGCTAGATTTTTTGAAGAAAGGAGATCCAAAATAGTATTCCAAAACTATATTAGTCTTTTCGTACTCCATGTGCAAACGAAAAACATCATTTACTATAATTTTTATTATGTTATTTTAATTTTTCCTAGAGTCGACTATTCATATTGCAATGCATGTTTTTTTTAGTATACATTTAATTTGCGGACTCGGGGATACTGCCAACCGGGGGTGCTTGGCAACGGTGTCGAGGGGTCAATCCGGCCGTTTATGTACTTGGATTCAGGGGGAGACCCATGTTGGGCCACGTGCCCCCACGCCTTTTTTTAAAAAAAAAAGTAAAAAAATAAATTTTGATATAAGTACATAAAAGTTCCCTAAAATTGTACAAAACATGAGCATGATGGGGTGGCTATGTGCGTTGAGAAAAGTTCATGACACCTGGGTTTGATTCCCAGGCATTACATCCCCTTTTTTTTTTTTGTTTTTTTTTATTCCACCTCTTTTCTTTATTTCTTCATTTTTGTTATATCTCTTTCCTTTATTTTTCCATTTTTATTCTACCTCTTTCATTTATTTATTCATTTTTTTCTACCTCTATCCTTTATTTCTCCATTTTTGTCTTATCTCTTTGTATTTTCCTCCCAATCCAAAATATTATGAAAATCAAATTTACTATATTCTTTAGTTTACTTTCTCTTGACTTTGGCATTAATCTTACGGTTGCCACGGCGACAGTTGAAAGAGTATTTTCACCCACAAAGATTGTCAAAAATCGGTTGCAGAATAGAATGAAATCAGTTGCAGAATAGAATGAGTGATCAATATTCAATAGTTGAGCGATAATTTAGTGGTATACATACAGAGAAATATTTTTGAAGATTTTGAATAATAGGTGCCTCCAGTATATGGAATTCCTGGGTTTGCCACTGCTTGTATTAAATTCGAGCCGTTTGTGCCGAGATGAACGGCCAGATCGGCCGTTTGGCACCGTTGCCAAGCACCCTCGCTTGGCTGCATCCCCCAATCCTTCGCATTTAATTTGCCACTGCTAGGGTAAAATCCTGACTCCGTCCCTGCATAAGGAATGGCTAATTTATTTGGAAACAAAATCAATCAAATGAAGATTTTCAACATTAAGATTCAAGGATGCTCAAGCATTTCTCAAGGCTTTCAAATGTCTTAAATCCTGCTCTCAAAGTTCTTCCCAAATCCCTTTCAAGCTATTGTGGAGAATCAACAAGCACTTAAGCTACATGCCGTTTCGTCTACGACAATAATCTAAGCATCGAATCCTGCGAAGATCACACCTCAAATTCATTGTTTGTTTGAGATAAAGTCATTCAAGCTATCGATCAAACTTCGTTCTTCAATTTTTCGTACTCGAAGATTTGAAGGAAATACATACCGTTTCAATCCCACAACAAGCTTCAATAGCCGTTGGATTGCAACTTCAACTCTAGAGATTGAATAAGAGGATTGTTTGTTCTTTTCTTATAAAGGAGCATTTATTAGAGAATCGTATCCCTTATTCATATCAAATCAATAAAATTATTATTTTGTGTATCGTTTTCGCATTCTTTACGGCAGGACTTGAATTTGTGTGTTACCGTATTCACTCCCAACCTATTATAATAGGCATCAACCTCTTCCCCATAAGAGTTGAATCTATAACCTCACTGCAACAATATCTACTTGAATCAACTTTGGGTTGAAAAAAAAATTAGTTTCAAGTTTTTGACAATTTATACAACAAAATATATTTAATGCCAATCTAACAAAAAGAATTACTCCCTCCGTCCATTTTTTATAGTCCGGTATTCCATTTTGGGCTGTCCTTTAATAATTGTCCATTTTATAAAGTTAGTGGGTAAAAGTTGGTGTATTGTCTATTTTGTCCCTAAAAGTAGATTCCATTTTAAAAAGTTAGTGAGTAAAAGTGTAATGATGATGGGTAAGTAGGGAAAGTGGAGGAAAAAATTGATGTGAAAGGTATAATGATGATGTCTTTTTAATAAGTTGGAATTACGAAGCAAGACACTTAAAAACGGACGGAGGGAGTATAAAATAAGGCGAGATCAATAAGTTAGGCTAAATCTCCCCTTACTTAAATAATGAAGTACTATTAATATTCACTAGCAAATAAAATTGAATTGAAGAAGTGGATAAAACAAAAAGACTAGAAAGGTTATGTATTTTGAAGGGTATTTTTGTCTTTTAAGAGTTAAAGTTAACACCGCTAGTGATTTAAGTAACGGAGTGAGGAATCTCGATAATAGTTTCAAAAATAAAGGAGGACAATGTAATTTAAAAAATTCATGGGGTGCCTGCATTTGTCAGAAACTTCAAGGGAGGTCAATGAAAGTTACCACCCCCACCAGCGTTCAAAGGCACTAGCTCCACATGTTTACGTGGAGTACTTTTCTTCACTGATATTGATTTTTGTTTTATCTGCTCACCAATTTTCTCCTTTTCAGAATAAATTCTCTCCGGCTTATCAGAAACCCAGCCATTTCCCCCCAACCAAATAAATGCACGACACCTCAGCAATTGCCTTTAAAAGCTTTAGAAAATCACGTGCACAACAGGGTCCTTCCTCTTTTTTTTTTTTTTTTTCTTTTTCTATAAAAACAGGGGCCTTTACAACCTGAGTACAATAGTTTTTCTTTTTCTTTTTCCAGGAGTACTGTGGTTACTTTAAGGATTGGTTTTTTGTTTTATTACTGACTTATTTTGCTACTCCATTCGTCCCTTTTTAAATGTCATGCTTCGTAATTTCAATTTATTAAAAAGACATCATCATTATATTTTTTACATCACTTTTTTCCTCCACTTTCCTTACTTACCCATCATCATTACACTTTTACTCACTAACTTTTTAAAATAGAATATACTTTTAGGGACAAAATAGACAATATACCAACTTTTACTCACTAACTTTACAAAATGGACACTTATTAAGGGACAGCCCAAAATGGAATACTGGACTATAAAAAAGGGCCGGAGGGAGTAAAAAATAATTATTTTTTAAAATATTTGTGTAAAAGTTAAAAAATTTACTTTTTCGATTCCTCTCGTCAAGACGAATCAATAATCCATAGAAATTTGGCGCAAAACTAACAAATGCAAAAAAAATTCAAATAAGGGGGTGCTAACAAAAAAACAGTAAAAACTTAATGCATTTTACCATCTCGTTTTCACTAACAAATTTTTTTTTTACATTTTATCATTTCGTTTCCACTAACAAAAAAATTGTCAACAAAAACTCTTTTTGTTACAGTAACTCTACTCACAAACTCATCAATAATTTATTCACTTCCGGAAACACCTAACAACTTCTCAACCACAAATAAAAATTTACTAAACTTTCACTACCGAAAACACCCCCTAAGGACAAAACAAACTTATTTGCCAATAAGTTTAGAAGAATGAGGCCTCAAAAAAAAAATTTGCGTTTGTTAATTTTGCATCAAATTTTTGTGAATTATTTATTCGTCTCCACGAAAGGAATCAGAAAGGAAAAAATTATGAATTTTACCCAAATATTTTTTAAAATATCTAAGATAAAGTGCAAAAAGCCTATTTTATATTGGATATTTCAAAATAAATTTGGGTAAAAGTCATAATTTCTTAATTACTATTTCGATTCGTCTCGACAAGATGAATCAATAATTCACAACAATGAATCAATAATTCACAAAAATTAGACTTACAATTAATAAATACTACGAAAAAAACTTGACTTAAAACAAAAGTCCAAAAATCTAAGCGAAACGGTTACAAAGGGAAAGAAATGTCATTGAAATGTACCAAAATAAAAAAAATAAACAGAATTATCTTTCAAAAATACGGAAAAGTAATGGAATAACCAACCCTAGTTATAAACGTTGCTTAGTTTTTTAATGTTTTTTCTTGTTCCTTTTGTCAGTGTAATACTCGTACTTCGATACTCGTACTTCAGTGATAATAAAATTTTATGCTTATCAAAAAATTAACCAACCCTAGTTAAAAGTAACCACAGTACTTGTACTGTTGTAAAGGCCTAACGTCACTTTCCAAAGCATTTAAAGGCAGTCGCTGAGGTGTCACATATTAATTGGTGGAACGGAAATGGTTGGATTTCCTGATCAGCCGGAGAGAATTTATTCTCTTTTCTTTTATCTTCACTTTCCTCTAGTTTCGTTTATCATAGGAGTAGTATCTTTTTTTTGGGGGAAATTGCAAATCAGAAGCAAAAGAGGCTTCTCATAGTGATGGACCGATGGTCATGATCACGCATTGGACGAAAAATCATAATTGCACATACATTGAACCAAAACTTGAATGGACGCGTATACTCCAGGCAAACTACCTCTTGCACTTTTTCTTAAATATTGCTTAGCGTCAAGGCAAAGTCAATTCATTGTAACCTGGAGGTCACGAGTTTGATTCGTGAAAACATCTCTGTTTGCAAGGGTAAGAATGCGTACACCAGCCAATCTCCAGACTCTGCAATGGCGGGAGCCTTGTGTACTAGTTTGCCCCTTTTTATTGTTGCACCTTGAATTAAATTACATTGCTCCCTTTGAAAGTTGCACCAGAAAGAGAATTACTGGGTTGCTATTGTGTTTTCTGATCGAACATTTTGTTTTCGGGAAACTTACTCTTGCACCTTTTTTTTCTTAACAATTGTCGCTCTGTCATTTAAAATTCCCTTTGACATCAAAGTAGCACCTGAATGAAAACGATCAGATTATGGGGCCGTTCCACTTTTGTAGAAAAAGAGCTTTTTGAAAAAGAAGGTAATTTCAAGTTTAAAAATTATATGTTTACGTAAATAATTTTTCTACCAATATGGATCTTGTTTGATAGATATCATTAAGATAAACGGTGCAAAAAAATTTAAAAAATATTTTTCATTTTTATTATATTTGAATTTGAAATTACCTTCGCTTGAAAAAAAAGTACTTTTTAGATAAACACCATCTACATTGTACTGTCTAATCAAACATTTTGTGTTCTGAAAACTAACTATTGCTCTTTCCATTAAGTTTTGTTCTACCTTGTGTTGATTGGTTGTTTTTTTTTACAATAGAATAATTAAATAACGAGCATTCTTACTCAACCCCCCCTCTCTAAACTCTAGCCGCCACAAATATCATCTTTCTTTTGCTCAGACTAAAGTAAAAATTAATTTAGACAATTAACACGCTTATTTCCCTATGTTTATTGGTGTATCTATATTAAACTAATATATATATATATATATATATGTATATATATATATATATAAATGTATATGTACGGTCCGGATCGATTTGAAACCGCAATCGTTAATGTAAATTCACAAACCAAACCATATAACTCGGTTTTGAATTTTTTAAAACCAAGACCAAACCACACTACTTAAAAACCAAACAAAATAATTCGGTTTGGACTGGCTTCACGGTTTAACGGATTATTTGCTCACCCCTAATTCGTTGTAATAAATTTATCATGTTAGTCGATATTCCCTGTATACAATGTACTAAACAGGAAAATATATATGTATATGATAATAAAAAGGGCAAAAAAAGGTAACTAACATGTCAAGAGGGTGGAAACATAATCTCAAAAAGTGGACATGATGAAAACTTACATGGTATGCCCACGGCTCCGTTCCAGAAACCTTCTTAAAAAATAAGTACTTATTTTACCACTTTTCAAAGAAAAATAAGAAGGTTTGTTCTACAAAATCCAAATAAACAGCTTATTTCACATTTTCAAACTCAAAAATAACGTAAATGAGAAATAATTTTTCAATTTTTTTTGCACCGTATTAAAGATCTCAATGAGATCTATCAAACAAGATCCATATTGATAAGGAAATTATTTGCGTAAGCACATGATTTTTGAGCTTGAAATTGTCTTCTCAAAAAATAAGTAATTGTTCAATCTTTTCAGGAACAAGCCTTCTTATTACACAAAAAATAAGTTCTTATTTCGTTTCTGGAACGGGGCCTTAGTGTAACGACCCGGATTTTTGCCCTATTTTTTTTTAATACAAATTTGAAATGTTAAATACTAATTCAATAACTAATTAGATTAATTAACTAAAATATATTATTATGTGCAGAATTGATGTTACATAGAAAATCGTATTCGAAATATATTATACTTTAGAGATATACATTTATATCTTACCCTTCCTATCTAAACGCTAATTAGAATTCTATTGAAACTAATCCTCCACTTCCCTCTCACACTCTACCACCTCCATCCATCCTTATCCTTCAAACTTGCATCTCACCTCCCTCCACTACTCCTCTGTATTAGCTATCCATCTCCCTTGAATTTCTAAATAAATAATAATAATAATAATAAAACCAACTCCCACGTTCCCACACTCCACTTTCTCTACAAAACTTAATCCCTCCCCACTCTTTCATATTTTTCGGGAGAGAGAGAGAGAAATGTGGGCTTCATCATCTATCCAAAAATAAAACTCCCCCACCCCCCATTATTTTCGGCAGAGAGGGAGAGTTCACCTCCCCATTTCCCATTTCATTGGCTGAGAGAGAAGAGAGAGAATATCATCATCATCCAATACTTTCTTCTTCTCTGGTTTTGTTTTGTTTTCTTTTGCCGAGAGAGTACTGGAAAATAAGAAGCAAAAGGAAGGAAAGAAAGGAGAAAAAGAAGAAAGAAGAAAAAGGATCGTCCGTTGCAGCCGCCAATCACCTCCATTTTTTTTTAATCCTAGCTAGAACTCTACGATCAAGGTAGATTTTTCTTTACCCCTTAACTCTAAGTATATTAAAATAGTTTTGTCGTAAAATCGTGACTTGAATCAATCCCGTGCAAAGTGAAATTGAAACTCACACATTTTGTTCAAATGAGTCGAACACTTTGCATCCACGAGTCACTAATTGCCGTTTCTGTTTGATTGATACTAGACTATATTGCTGTTGTAATAAAATAATCTCAATGCATGTTATTATGTTAAGTTAACACATGTACAAAAGAAAATGATTTGTATAATTATATATGTAATGAGTTATTATAATCTTGTTTTGAAACCACTGGATGAAAGACTTAAGATGTTAATGACATCTAGAAATTATTAAATTATACATCTAAAATAAATAAATAAATAAATGTTATGCGAAAATTTGTAAAAGCAAGAATCTATTTAAATGACACTCTGTAAATTAGTTAGTTTCGTAATGATTAGTAACAGTCATTTTACAAAAGGAGATCCTACTTCTTTAGGAATGAAAAAGCTGCCTTATTATTTGTATAAAAGATATTTTCTTTTGTAAAAGAAATGTAAATTTAGAAGATAACAGATGTCAAGTTCAAGTGATACTTTATCTAATTATTTTATAGTGTTATCAAGTCAAAATCTATTTTAATAAAATTACAAGATAAACTCCAGAGCTCGCAAAGCCAATCCGTAACGGTTAACCAACTTAAAGATTAACTCTATACTTAACCAAGTGCAAAAAATGAACCAAAGGTACGAAATAACTATTCAATCCTCAAACAACAGAAACTACTAAAATGAACCTATGTGTGAAACCCTAATGAAACCCAAAAGTCACCGGGACAAATCTAAATACTCTATGTGAAATATTCTTATGTCTTTTGAATTGTCGATAATGGATTGTTTCAATGACTCTTTATGAACTGTTGTTATTATTAATCCACTTGCAAATACTTTGGTATTGAAACATATCGAAATTGCTATGAAGTTAGTTTGGACTTAAGCTCACTAGATGTGGATGTGCGGCGGTTCAGTTATCCTGTGTTTGTAGTTATATTATGATCTGTTTACTCATAGTTTAAAATAATTGCTTTGTTGACTGAACCGAGAATGTAGAAAAGACATTATGGATATTGGATGATTTGTGGGCTTAGAGAAAGTATATGGATGTTGTTCTGGTTAACGGAAAAAGGAAACAGATGAAAGGTTGTGGGCTTAGCAGGACCTCGGGGGTGGCCTGACAGGACCTCGTGTGATCGGGGGTAGCCTGGTAGGACCTTGAGGGTAGCCTGAAAGACCCGGTGTAGCTAGGGTGACCAAGCAAGACCTTAGGGGTAGCCTGGCAGGACCTCAAGTATTGAGGGTAGCCTAGCAGGACCTTGAGGGCAGCCTGATGGACCTAGAATTGTGGAGGTGACCAAGCAGGACCTCAGGGGTAGCCTGGCAGGACCTCAGGTATTGAGGGTAGCCTAGCAGGACTTTGAGGGCAGCCTGATGGACCTAGAATTGTGGAGGTGACCAAGCAGGACCTCAAGGGTAGCCTGGCGGGACCTCATGTATTGAGGGTAGCCTAGCAGGACCTTGAGGGCAGCCTGATGGACCTAGAATTGTGGCGTTGACCAAGCAGGACCTCAGGGGTAGCCTGGCAGGACCTCAGGTATTGAGGGTAGCCTAGCAGGACCTTGAGGGCAGCCTGATGGACCTAGAATTGTGAGAGTAGTCTACTAGGACCTCAGAATGTGGAGGGTAGCCTAGTAGGACCTGTAAAGTATGTCCAGTGAAATTCTCAGTTTGGAACTTGGTGAATATTGCGGCATTGGAATGATTATAGAAGCTGAGGTTCTAGATTATACTTAAGTTGATGGTTATTTGATGAAATAAGTTTTGTGCTCTTCGATTCTTTTGTTATTTATTATAAATGTGTTTACTTGTAGTGTACGGCTTAATGGGTAGGATTTATCTACTGAGTTTCAAAACTCATTATAGTGCCGTTGGGCTGGCGTTTCATGCCAGGTAATTCGGAGACCGAAAACAGAATCCTCTTCAAGATGATCAGTATCGGGGTGAAGACCTCCCAACTGAGGAATGAGAGTTTGTCGAGACTCGGTTGCCTTATCCTGAGAAGCTCTGTTAATTTGAAGTACAATCTTTTAAATTTCAAAAAGTGTTATCACTTTTGTCAAACTCTGTTTTATTTCGTTGGGTTGTAAGACAATAAAGTAGTTTTGAATTTAGTATTTGAGATTTCCGCTGCCAAACTCTGTTTAAATAAAATTTCATTTCTTAAATCAGTTTTATGAATTATTAAATTAGTTAAAAATGATTTAATTAACGTGTCCGAAAATCGGGGCGTTACACTTAGGATGATTATTTAATTTCCTCTTTTTATTATGCTTTGTTTCACCTTGTGTTGAGATAAGTCACTCCCTATTTAGGCTGTGTTCTTGTAAATTTATAGTTCTGAAATTTATTTCGATATTTTTTATTTTTTGTAACTTTTTGCTTATCTTTTCGTTGTAAGTTTTAGGGTCAATCGTTCGTCTTGACGAAACGAATCGGAAAAGTATAAAAATATAAATCGATGTTGAAAATTCAAATAAAACGGCACTTTAGACAAATAAGACAGTTGTTTGATACCTTTTTCGTATTTAGTGAACCTTTTTTACTTTTGGTCATAATTTTGTACTTTTTAGACACCTCTCGTTAAGACGGATGATTAATCCAAAAAAATATGACGCAAATCTAACAAAAACTAACAAAAGACACAAAACAAAAAAAATAAGGAAAAAAACTGAAATGGTCCCTATAGTTAAGTGTTTGTGTCAATTTGGTCCCTGTAGTTGTAATTGGCTCAATTTATACTCTGTACTTTCCATTTTGTTCCAACTTGGTCCAATTACTAACCGCCGTTAGTTCTTTTAACAGCAAAATCAAATGGCCCCTTTTTTGGAGGTTAAAACAGAAATTCTCTCATTTTTCTCTTGCCCTAATATTAGGGGTGTGCACGGGTCAGGCGGTCGGGGTTGACCCTCGAACCTGAATCCGACCCGACATGGCGGGTAACAAATGTTTTAGGCCCGCAAACCGAACCGAAAAGGGGTAAGAACCGTCCGCAATCCCAATTCCTTACGTCGGGTTGGGTTCGACTAAAAACCGAATTAATCTTTATGAATTGGTCAAGTCGAGTAAGAAATGCCCCAACCCCAACCCCAACCCCGAACCAAAATCTGATTTTTAACAGAAAATGAACTCGTATCCGTCCGAAGCACATATTCGACCCCGCCCGGGACCCTTCAGGTCGGGTCGGGTCCGCGGGTCGACAAGTTTTTTACACAGACCTACCTAATATACCTCTGAATCGAAACACAGCCCATTCTTCCATTCTCCATTGATAAGGAGGCACTTGAGAAGAAATTTGGCTATAGTTTTCTGCAAAAAGTTGCCCTCTAATTCAGCATTTTCATAATCAGGCATGAGGCAACATAACCACTGGTATTATCTACCTGTTTAACTTGTGGACAAATACTGAGATGTCTTATTTTTCTGCATAGTACTGAAAATGTATATAGAACCATGTCCAAAAGTCACAACATGATATAGATCCAAAAGTCACAACATGATAAAGAACCATGTCCAAAAGTCAGAATATTACATAAACTCAGGGGTTGTTAGACTAAATAAGCTAATTGGCTTCTTTTTTTTGTCCTTATTCAATTTTTTAAACATTTGTTAGTTTTTTTTATCAATTTTTTGGGATTATTGTTTCGTCATGACGAGAGGAACCTAAAATGTAAAAAATTACCATCAAAATCTAATTTTTTTGAATAAAGATGAAAAATTGGCTTATTGGTTTAGTTTTGTCTTTATTAGCTTATTTTTGTCTTTATTTAAAAGAACTAACGGCGGACTAACGGCAGTTAAGAATTGGACCAAATTGGAACAAAATGGAAAGTACAGAGTATAAATCGAGCCAATTACAACTATAAGGACCAAGTTGACACAAACATTTAACTACAGGGACCATTTCGGTTTTTTATTAAGTTTACAAGAACTCGGCCTTTTTAGACACCTTTCATGCATACACTTTTTGATAAGCATAACGTCATTTTGTGATAAGACCTACACCATTTGAACCAATAAGATGAAAGGTAACATTCACCCTCTTTTGAGAAAGATGAACAAAATTGAACTCGTAGTCTACACCATTTGAACCAATAAGATGAAAGGTAACATTTATCCTCTTTTGAGAAGGATGAACAAAATTGAACTCGTAGTTTGGTATCATAAATGATTGGTCTTCTCGAACAGGGGCAAAGAGATTTTGACGATTATACCGGATCTATTTGCTCTATTTACCTCTGAAATGGAATTTCCTCCTCTCTTTTTTTCCTTCTCCATCAGCTTGGAAACTACTACTACTACTAATAAATTTTGGTCCATCCAACAGATGCAGAACTAACACCGTATTTTCCTTATCTGAATCTCTCTCCCTCTCTCTCTCTCTCTCTCTCTCTCTCCCCGAGATACTCCATTCCAAACCAAGCAAAAATACGGAATAAACGCAATACTATGAACACGCGGATATACGTGGAAAATCCAAAAAATGGATAAAAATCAAGGGATGAATCAAATACTATATTTAACTTGTGTGGTTGCAATCGACCTTACTCCTCAATTGAGACTCCTCACAATTGACCTAAGATGATTGCCGACTCCTCGTTCACCACGTCTTGTATTTGATTGCCGCTGCCTTGACTCCTCAAACCTTCCACAATCCTTTGGAACCGTGAGCACCTCTAGGAGTTTGAATGATGCTTCAATCTTTCACCAATAGGATTGCAACTCCCAGATCCAAGCTAGACATCGTTCCTGTTATTGAAAACCCAAAGCAGCCCAAAGCTTTGTAAACCCAAAACCGCTTTAAGTTTTTGCTGCTGTGTATTTCTTTCGTCGTATTTTCCAAAACCCGAAAGAATATGTTTTGATTGCTATGTGCCTCTCCTGCCCTAGCAGAAAAAGAAAGTTCCTATTTATATTAATTGCATCCCACCAATAGACCGATCGATCCGTCAAACCATCTGCTCCAATTGCAAATGGCTGCCACAATAGTCAGTAGGTTCCGATAAATAACAGCTTGATGACCCGATCAATCCGTTTCAATGAAGCTCAAAAACACTCACTTTCAATTACAAAACAAAGATTATTTCGACTCTAATCTTATACACACTCACTACGCTTAAAATATGAAAGGAAATTATAACTCTATAAAAAATGGAATAAAAAATATATTTTATCACTGAAATTACCAATAAAAAATTAGCACTGTTTTTTTTGGAGGAGCTAACAGGGGGAATGGCCCTCGCACCGGCCGGTCAGTACCGATATTGACCTTTAGTGAGCTCCACATGTTCATGTTGAGTACTTGTTTTCTTTACTTTTCTTCATTTATTTTCCTTGTCATCAGCTCCAGAACTAGTACAAGTATTTTCCCTCTCTCTCTCTCTCTCTCTCTCTCTGCGCGTTGAGGGAATGGCACTCGCGCCGGCGGGTAACAAAACCCTTCTTCTTCTCCTCCTCCTCCGGTTTTCAGTAACCTGCAGCTACGGTAATCAAAACCAGCAATTCTTCAATTCCTGTGGAGACATCAACATCTCCTTCCCTTTCCATTTACAAGGCGACCCATCCTACACCTGTAACGACAACGCCTACACTCTTGTCTGTGACGGAAACAATCGCACAGTCCTTAACCTCCCCTCCCGAAAATACTACGTGCAATCAATCAATTACACAGACTACTCAATCCATCTCGTCGACGTCGTAGGAATCCAAACCAACGATATTTGCTCCCCTTTCCATCTCTTCTCTTCAACCTTTCTCAATTTCAAATGGCGTGAAGGAGGACTTTATTCGACTTGGAGCTGGGTCGTGCTCCTCCGTTGTGAAAACCCGGTCCACTCTCCTATTTACATTAACACGACTGGTCATTGTAACAGTACCAGAGGCGATCCGGGAAATTATGGGTATTATTCGTATGCAGTGGCGGCCAGAGATATTAGTGTTTTGGATGTCCCCGATTCGTGCCTTTTGGAGGCGTTTTACCCTTCTTCGTCACAGTTGATCAGACAAAGGGGATCGAATTTATCGTCGTTGGATTTCATTAAGGAGTTGGAGTACGGATTTGAAGTTGATTTTGGGACGATAAATATCTGCAACGACTGCAGGAAAAGGGCTTCCTGCTTCGGGGATTCTGTTACTGCCGTTTGCAGCAATTGCGTCGACGGTGATTTTGGAAACTGTGAGATCTTCTGATCTATTACTCTTTTCAGTACCAAATCTCTGTTGGAAAAATGTTTATTTTTTGTGATGCGATAAAATGAGAACGTAAAATCTGAAAATCGATGCAACAAAATTGGTGATCAAAGCGAGTGATAAATCTGAAGGAGTACCTATTACTCCGGTGTAAGGAGGATGGTCTTTGCCGTATTGGGCTTCTTGACTCTAGTTCTACTAGTTTTTGTAAATTACGGTGTATCATGATCTCTTTTTTTTTTCCTCACTACAGAATTGTAATAGTTATTAGCTAGTGATTTAATTTCTTCCGCTAACGTAATCCTTTTTCATCATCCAAAAAATGCACACAACTTGTGGGCATGCACTTACCCACTTTTTTTTTGGATCAGGCATTCGCTTACTTAATTTTCGTGGGAGGTTTTGCATTTATAACTATGGTACGTTTCTTCTAGTTTTAGATGCAATTTCCGTCACCTCTTTTTTTCCCCATAACTTCCTTCGTCACTTGGCTAAATCTTGATATCTGTTTTTTCACAGATGTTAAATTTGTTGCGCGCTGTCTGGTGGCGCTCTCCATCATAGGTAAGAAGACACTAACACCTTATACTTCCTCTGAGCCTAGTTTTGTTGAGCCATCGTAAACACATCTTTTAATATACTGAGAAATGACCCAGAACAAATAAACCAAAAGCATAGAATACATGAAGGACCAAATGCAACTTGACAGACAAATAAATATGTACTTTAATGTGTGTGTGTGAATAAATGTTTCTATCTTCCGTTGTACCCAAAAGGAAGAAAGAATATATGTTTTAGCATAATACGTTGAAGCAAGATTACATGCAAATAAGATAATTCTGGAACTTATCAAAAAAAAAGAAGAAGATAATTCTGGAAAGTAAAGTTTTGATTTTGTTGCTTAATTAATTTTCTTTGACTGCATTACACAGGACTGATCTTTGCAACACGGCTTCTGTGTGTACCATGTGTGTTTGGATTTTTAATCTATAAATTTAGCATAAGACATGTATCCACGTTTGATAGCATAGAAGGTTTCTTGCAAGGTCAGAATCACCTTGTGCCTATTAGGTACTCCTATTTGGACATCAAGAAGATGACAAATGGTTTCAGGGACAAGTTAGGGGAAGGAGGCTATGGTTCTGTATACAAAGGGAAGCTCAGAAGTGGCCCTTTCGTAGCAGTTAAAATGCTAAGCAAGCCGAAAGCTGATGGCCAAGACTTCATCAACGAAGTTGCAACTATTGGAAGGATTCATCATGTCAATGTTGTTGAGCTAATTGGATATTGCGCCGAGAGATCTAAGCGTGCTCTTGTATATGACTTCATGCCTAATGGGTCTCTAGAGAAGTACATCTCTTCTCCAGAAGGAAAATTGTCCTTGAGTTGTAAGCAAATGTATGAGATTTCTCTTGGAGTGGCTCATGGTATTGGATATCTGCATCAGGGTTGTGACGTGCAGATCTTGCATTTTGATATAAAGCCTCATAACATTCTTCTTGACGAGAATTTCACTCCAAAAGTTTCAGATTTTGGGCTTGCAAAATTGTATCCAACAAACGAGAACACTGTGACTGTGACTGCAGCAAGAGGAACCTTGGGCTATATGGCTCCAGAGTTTTTCTACCAAAACATCGGAGGTGTTTCCCATAAAGCTGACATTTATAGTTTTGGAATGTTGTTGATGGAAATGGCAGGCAAGAGAAGAAATTGGAATTCATCAGCTAATTCAAGCCAAGATTTTTTTCCTTCTTGGGTTTATAATCAATTCGCAGAAGGAAAGAACGTACAAATCGAAGAGACCACCGAGGAGGAGAGTAAGATGGTAAACAAGATGATGTTAGTGGCGTTATGGTGTATACAAATGAGGCCTAGTGATCGTCCTTCGGTGAACAAAATTGTTGAAATGCTTGAAGGAAATATAGAATTGCTTCACACGCCTCCAAAGCCTTTTCTGTATTCACAAGGTATGCAGACCGAGAATAATGGAATGAATGAAAGGTTGTCCTATCTGTCAGGTGCTTGTATGAATTCTCTCACCCGTGATATAAGTGGCGGACGCTAAATTTTCAAGACCAAACATCCTGTATTTACAAATATATGTTGATTCCATATGATTTCGATTTGATTGTTTTAAAAGACAACACTTCATGTATAAGTTGCTTTTCTTCGTGGATTAAACTTCGTCGGCAATTGCTTAGAAGACCGTGTGACTTGGTTTTAGATCTGACAAGTGGAACACTGACGTTGTCTATGTTAAAAGTTGTTCAAGAAGAGGAAATCTTCTTTACGGCTCTTCTATAAAGAAAAAGTTACGGAGTTCAATCACGACTGTTCAAAGTGTTTTTGAACAATCCGGATTGAAAATCAATTAGAGGAGTGCTAGAGACAAATAAAATTAACAAAGAAAAGACCCTTAAAGTGTACATAAACGGCCCTTAAACTGGGCGTTCATGTACACTTTAAGAGTCTTTTCTTTGCTTATTTTCTTTGCACTTAGTATTTATGACCGGTAATAAAAAAAAAATTTTGACACATTCAATTCATTCCAAAACAAAACCCGAAGGTAATACAGAGTCCATCGAAAATACAAGAATGAACCAAAACTACTAAAGACTTCGATACAGACACCCCCTGCAGAAGTAAGATCGGCGAAATCGCCAAATGAGAACCAATCTAGGTCTAGATAGAAGAGAATCCCAGAACGAACCCCTAGCTCAAACCAACAATAAACATTAAGCACAGCTGAAATCTGGAAAAAAACAACAACTATGAAACAACTAAAGAAAGGTACAGCTCTCCTGCCAGAGCAAACACCAACTGGTTCACCCATGGCGCCCGGAGACCTGCACGCTCCGCAGTCGAATTGAGTCGTTGAAGCCGAACACACCAAGAAATTATTGCCAGATCTGAGGGAGACTCAAACCACGCAAAGCCGAATCTAGGGGAAACCTAGATCGGTATTACTCGGACTCACAGCCGGTAAAAGAAAACAAAACAGTAAAACCACCTAAAAAGAAGCCCAGAAAACACTGGGTTACCACACTGATTCAACCCACTGAGTTGCCCCACTGAGTCGCACCACTAAGTCGCCGAGTGAGCCCGAGTTAACAATCTAGCCATTTCCCTGGACAAGAAACTATGCTCCATAGCCGTCGCCGCCGTCGTCGACATCTGGAGGCTTATTCACCGGAGGGGGCACGAGCCACCCAACATCAACCCAAGGTTAGATCTGACCGAAAATGGACCCAGTAGGGTGAGAGGAGTGGTGGGGGGAGAGTGGTGGAGAGAAGGGTAAGCGGAAGGGCTGATAGGCGGTGGAGAGAAGGGTGGGCGAAAGGGCTGTTAGGAATGAAGTGGAAGGTGGTGGCAGAGGTTGAGAAGATGGAGGATCCGAGTAGGAAGCCGGCCTGGGGTTTAGGAAAGGAGGCCGGCGAGACAAAGAGGCGGGAGGGGAGGTGGGCAAGGGAGGGCGGCGGCCCCACCTCCCCGAGGCTAAGGCCGAGAAGGTGAAACGAGGATGGAAGATGGAGGTAAAATGGTGGAAGGTACTGAAAATGGGACAAAAGGACAGAGAAACCAAATGAAAAACCCTAAGTAGGTAGGGAGAGGAGGGATGGAACCCTAGGGGGAGAGAGAGCCGCAGCTCCTCTCAAAGGTCTTGATTGTGATTAATTTTTTTCCCAGAAAAATTTCATTAAAATTTGAACTGTCTAAAACCGAAATGGACGTGCGAGATTGAACAATTCCATAAACATGATGTTCATGGTGGCTCTGTGAAAAAAACACTCTTGTTCAAGAATTGTTTCACTGTTTATGTTAATGGGGTCGAGATTTGTCTCGTAGACTAACTAATCTGGTGTTTACACCATTTTACTTTGACTAGAAATCTATGAAATTAATCCCGAGATATTATTACGATCAAATTTTCTGAAGTCATGAAACCCTAAAGTTTTTTTTTTTTTTTTTCTATTTCTTTTGGTTTTACTTTTACCCTGTCAAATTCTAGACTATTCCCGTGTCAAGAAAAAAGATTAGAAGGGATACTCGTCTGCTTATAGAGTTTTTTCGCTAAGTTTACCATTTTTAATTTGTCTTTTAATTGCACCAATGCCTTCGAGTCCTTATATTTTTCACAGCTGCTTAATTAACAATTAAAGGTTGAGCACACGTGATGTTTTTCCAAGTCGAATTTATATCAACCGTAATGTCGTGTCTTTTCTAAACAAATAAACAACATTAAAATAAATCACTTCAAATAAACTGTTTATAAGTACGATATCGCAAAAAAATTCACCTAAAAAACTCATGTTAAGAAGTGTCAATTTCACTTCATCTGGGGAATATGAGATACTAGTATGCGCCTACAAGATGAACGTTATATATTACAACAATAAACGTACAATGTGACCCACAAGGCCACAATGGCGGTTGTGAAAATCTCACGATTTCCACCGCCGTAAGTCAGAATTTGATGTCTTGAGGAAAACATGGGGTGTAGCAGTTGGGGTGGGGCTTTGGGCTCGTGGGAGTGATTTTACATTTTTTCCCACAGTTAATTAATGTCCCCATAAAAATAACTGTAAAAAGTACAGTAATTTTGGGAAATAATAATGCCAAAACCGTGTTTGTTGGTGCCAAAACCGTGTTTATTGGTGCCAAAACTCTAGTGCACAAAAGACTTGTAAATGTACAAGACTTTTATACACTGGAGTTTTGGCACCAACAAAAACGGTTTTGGCATTATCACTACCCATTAATGCCAAGACTTTTATGTACTGGAGTTTTGGCACCAATAAAAACGGTTTTGGCATTATCACTATCCATTTTGTTTTGGGGAATTATTTACATCACAGCTTCAAGATTTTGTTCACATTAAAAGGGCTTCTTCCTCATTTTTTATTAGAGCATCTCCAACAATCTTTATCTAAGATGTCAAATTCTATTTTAGTTAGCCATAAAATACATCTAACAATTTCATAGCCTAACCAAAATGGTTGTTCAAATCCCGCTCCCAAATCATAACAAGAATTGATTAAAAAAAAAAACATAAATAAAAAACAGTTGATAACCGGCCAAGAGAGATTGACAGACCTAGATGAGAAAATGAACCAAAAACAAGTTATGACAAAAAAATTGACCAAAATTACCAATGGGGGGAGTAAACCAGCAAGTGAAGTGAGCTCTAGAGATCAGTAATCCAGGAGGAAAGAGCAAAACTGCATGTAGGGGTGTCATTTAACTGCTCAACGATGCTAACGCTGTGAATCATCCGCTTCGTAACATATTGCTCGATTGCAGGTCTCTGATGCTAGAGCTTGATGTGGTCGCCATCAACCATATCTATCGGGAAGCAAATCGCTGTGCGGTTGCGTTGGCAAATGATGCACCAGTATCGGTGGGAGATTTTCATATCTACACTTTTATTCCAAGTTGTATTGCTATATTATTGTACGCTGATTTGAGCGGGGTTGCATACCCTAGACTTGTAAACGCTTAATTTGTTTTAATGAATCGTCTTTTACCAAAAAAAAAAGGGGGAATTGCCGAGCGGGGGAGAGAGAATGGCAGCTCGACAGACACCCATTCTGGAGGCCAACGGTGCCACGAAACCTCCTCCGTCAACCGCCTCTGCTGCCGTGGGAAACTCAACATTGAACCACACCTCAAGCCATCGGTAATCATCAACGCCAGCAAAGGGCGGAGAGAGAGAGAGAGAGAGAGAGGAGCTGTCGGGCCTACAGTATTGACTCGCTAGGTGTGGCAAGTCATTGTAGCGAAGGGGGAATTGCCGAGGCGAACGGCGAGGCTGGAGGAAACTGGATTTGGGCACTTCAGCTCGGCAATTTGACCAAATCAGAGATGCGGCGAGATGCGGCAATTTGACCAAATCAGTTTAATTATTCCGTTCTCCCGGGGAGCATGGCCATGTGGTGCTCCGGGACTAGTTGCATGATTAAGTATATGTACTTCACATAAGTGTACGGTACTTGAATGATCTGGAGCATTACATGGCTGTGCTCCGGAATTACTCTACAAATCGTGGATCTACCTTTCTTTGCCGCAATACCAATTTGGTCCCATTGATTCCGTGCTCACGACCACAGCCAACGCCTTCCTGTGAACCTTAAACAGCTGCCGCACCAAATCAACGGCCACAAGGCTGGCGCTGCACCCCATTCCGGACAGATTAAACACCTTCACATCCTCCCTCATCTTGTACCGGTTCACAATCCGAGCCGTCAGCGACGGAACGGTAGAGAGCAACGACACATTCGCGACCAGGATATCCACCTCGGTCGGACGGATGCCCGTCCGGGAGAAAAGACCGTCGAGTGTGTCGAAGATGACCTCGTCCATCTCGGCCAACACGTCGGGCAGGGAAGGATGCTCTTCTCTGCCCGATATGACCATGGTGGGGGCGTAGGTGTCTTCGCCGATCCCAGAGTTGACCATGGTTTGAAGGAGGAACTTGTACTCGTCCAGGCGGAGGTTCTTGTTGCGGAGGATGATGCTGGCGCAGAGCTCGGTGTCGAGTTTTCGGTCTTCGGTGGCTTTGTAGCACTCGTAAGCCAGCATGTAGCAGTGTTGGTGTTTTCTTTGGAAGATTGGTTTGAGGAGTTGGAAAATGGCGTAGAGGAGAGGTAGGAGGAGAGAGATGGCTATGAAGAGCTCCATGGTTAGAGAGAGAAAGAGAGTATGTGTTCCTTTCCTTTTCTGTTTGAACTTCTATATGGGCTGTTTGAGATGGGAAGAAGAAGTGTGATTTTTAAGGAGAAGATCATTTAAAATTTCTTGGTAGGGTCCTGTATTTTGGCATCTATAGTCTACATTATGAAGCATGGGCGTACACTCTCTCCTGCAGGAGAGAGTAATTATTCGGGCGCCAAAAAACTTTTTAACCACATTACTATTCTACATACGCAGGCTTTTTATACAGACTCTCACAGAGATTCACACAGTGGGGCATCGCACGAATATGAGTTTGTGTGCAAAGTGTTTTGTATATGTACGTGTGTATGGTTGTAGAAGTACTGTTATTTGAACAAAACCTATGTGGTGCCCCCCAACAATCTTGATATCGCATGTTCGTGTCATTGATCTACTGCGGTCGCGTTCAATTGTGATTTAGGACAAAAACAGAGTGTTTTTGTATTTTATTTTTATTGTTTTAGAACAAGATTCTGACTAGGAATATTTTTGTTTAGCTTAGATTTATTAACTTTCCGTATTCGGTTTGATTTTGATTTCTGCCTTTATTAGGATTCTTGGTCTACAAGAATTAGGATTTTATTTTAATTAATTAGGAAATATCTTTTATTTAATGCCGCTTGTTTTGGCATGATTTATTATTTCTTTTACAGTGGGATTTCTAGGGTTAGGGTCTTATAAAAAGGGCGGTAACCTATTCAATTATTTATCTTTTAAAACTTTTATCAATATTATTCAGACTTTGCCTTTTTCTCTTGAGGATTCAAGAACTGCTCGTGGCTACGAGTACCTATCATTCGTTTGATTAGTACGCAACTAATCTCTTTGTTATTTCCGCTGCGTCAAGTGGTATCAGAGCCACGCTTTTTCCTGGTTCGATGGCATTCGTCCGTGGAAGATACACAAACCCTATTGACGATGATCATAGGGAAGGATTTGACAGGACTCGTGCCAAGGGATTTGCCTATGGTCAACCTGTTAAACATAAAGTTGATAGGAACCGCGTTGAGGGATTTGCCCCGCAACCAACCTATTAATCAAAACGTCTCCGGAGGATATTTTTATTATCAACTTGATAGTGATGATGAATCTGAAGATGAGTTACTTGAGGATTATTATGGATATCAGTCAAAAAAAGCGACATTCAAGGTCTAGGGGATTTTATCGCACAGATGACGACTTTTCAAACTTTTCAGGTAGAACCAATAATTCCTACTTTTCATGGGTATTGCCATCCTGAGAATTTTATTTATTGGTTTCGTAAAGTAGATAAATTCTTTGAGTTCTACACGGATATTCCTGAAGAGAAGGAGGTCAAATATGCGGCTAGTAAATTATATGGCTATGTTTCTACGTGGTGGGAACGATTGCAGTCCAATAGATTGCGACAATATAAACAACCCATTAGGACATGGCCTAGGATGAGACGATTGATGAGTGATAGATTTCTTCAATCAAATCGTGGACATGAGTTGTATCAAGAATACCGAAGAAAACTTGAGTCAAAACAAATGTTCCGAGATAATTTTGATTTCCAATATAGCCATGTTATTGCTGATACAAATTATTCAAGAAACATGCCAACGAGTCAGTTAAGCTCCGGTGGTCAAAAAAAGAATCAAGTTCCTTCAAGTTCCATTCAATCGTTTCACAATTATTATGATGGATATGAGGTCGCAGAAGAGGAAGGAGATCGGCTTAAACTTGGTGACGAAGAAGTAGCTGGAGATGAAAAAGCTGGTGGTGAGGAGGAATGTCCGGGTGCCAATATGCTTGAACAACAGTTTGATCTAGATGGAGGTGCAACCAATGAGGTAATTGTATGCAAGGATGAAAATATCACCATATTGTTCCAAGTACAAGAACCGAAGGGAGAGGAAAGTCATGAATTGGTGCATATAATTTCTCAACACGTTAATACCACCATCAATATTGACCTTTGTGAAACACATGGAGGTATTACTTGTCCTAGTAATGAAGATAATACTAATGCTCTTCATGCGACATCATGTGTGCTTGATCTGCCAACCAATTTTAAAATGAATCAAAGTCAAGAGAAACTGCAATTTCAAAATGAAGTTCAAATTGTTGATTTTCTTGGGTTGGAGCAATTTGAGTTTTTACTCAATTCTCACACCGTGGAGATTGTCAATCAATTGAAGTGTGCAGAAAAACTATCTTGGCGAGTGTACTTTTATTGGAAGACGAGCGAGAAGTTGAAGTATTCCAAATATTTATTTCTTTGGAATGGCAGATGGCAAGTTTCTAATGAGAACTCGAGGGCGAGTTCTTTTGAATAAAAGGAGATTGATGTAGGACAAAAACGGAGTGTTTTTGTATTTTATTTTTATTGTTTTAGAATAAGATTTTGGCTAGGAATATTTTTGTTTAGCTTAGATTTATTAATTTTCCGTATTCGGTTTGATTTTGATTTTTGCCTTTATTAGGATTCTTGGTCTACAAAAATTAGGATTTTATTTTAATTAATTAGGAAATATCTTTTATTTAATGCCGCTTGTTTTGGCATAATTTATTATTTCTTTTACAGTGGGATTTCTAGGGTTAGGGTCTTATAAAAAGGGCGGTAACCTATTCAATTATTTATCTTTTAAAACTTTTATCAATATTATTCAAACTTTGTCTTTTTCTCTTGAGGATTCAAGAACTGCTCGTGGCTACGAGTACCTATCATTCGTTTAATTAGTACGCAACTAATCTCTTTGTTATTTCCGCTGCGTCAAATTGTTTTTGAATCGTCGCAGATGCTTGTGCGTTTATGTGAGTAAAAATACCATCAAATGCTGTTAGGCAGTGACGGAACTACTCAGTGGCTGGGAGGGGCTATGGCCTCCCACTTGTAATTTTTCTAAAAGTTTCAAACTGGAAGTTCTAAGCTTTTGCTAAGTTTGATCCTGAAATGTGAGTCAAGGGAGGGAGCTATACAATGTCCAAGAGTGCCATGGCACCTTAACTACATATCTTGAATAGTTAGAAAAAAAGTGAGAGATGCCTGATGATTTTCCTTGTTCTCAAAATATTTTTTTTTCGTGTTGCTTATGCATGAAATATATTCAAGTATATATAGTAGTAGAAGCTACAATTTTGGTTTTGACATCTTTATTTCTGACTCAACCAGACAAAATCTTTGAATTCTTGCAAACTGGAGGTAGATTGGGACAAGCGATACGGTGGCTTGGAACCGGGACCTTATTGTGCATGGGTGCTTTTACTGCTTTATAATGAATTACCCAACTGGTTCAAAGTAAATTTGGATCATTTCGTTATCAAGATGGACAACTACTGACAGTGGAAAACAGAGCAAGCTGGACCTAGTGAATACTACAGAGTATGGCAGACTGGCAGTTACTAACTTAATTGGGGGGGGGGGGGGTGTCGTGTAGCATTTATTTTTTGAGAAAATTTTCAATGCCAGGTGGGTACCACGTGGTGTCCGCTCCGTGCATCCGGGCCGTCCATTTCGGCTTTGGATGGCTTAGATTTGGAGAGAGAAATAGGAGAGAGAGGATTTCAATCTGGACCGTCCAGTACATTTTTGGATTGTCCGGATGGGCGCTTGGGTACCATGCGGGCACGGCCACATGGTATCCAGTAATGCCAACTCTGGATTCAACTACCTCTGCCATATGTATCAAATAGACGTTTCCTTTCCATCCCACTTGCAACCTGTTTCTCAGTAAGGTAGTTCGCACCAGCTTTTAAAACCCCCATCACATACTGTTTCAGCTAACACATCTGTGCCACTTCACATGCCTATTCGGGGAAAATTTTTGATGGTCCTCGTGGCCCCGTCTTCTCCGCAATCACACATTTATATCGATCCATGATTTAATATTTGAATTCTGCATAGACGTATGATTACAAGGGAGTTAAGGCACGATGCGATGATGCCTAAGACCGCTAAATAATTACTTTGCCTTTGAGCCTTGAGTCGTTGCTATGGCATGTGGGTCACATTGGCATCATTATTTTCAAGATCAATGTTTTCTGTCCCGTAGACTTTTTTTTCCTGTGTACTTCACCAACCTAGAGCCGGTTTAGAGGGAAAGCCGAGGAAGCCGTTGCTTCTAGCCCCCAATTTTTTGGCCCGAAGAGGGTCCCCAAAAATACAATTTATAGTTTGGAAGTTGTCGCTTTTGGCCCCCAATTTTTTGGCCCACAGAGGCTCCCCAAAAATACAGTTTATAGTTTTAAATAATAAGGAGACCTTCGAGTAACATTTTCTTGGTTGTGTGGCAGCTTAGGTTCTTTGGATGCTTTCGGAGGTGGGTTTGAATCTCCACCCCTTAAGTTTTCTGCAATATTTTGCCAAATTTAGTTCAAAGATACGGAGGTAGATGGCTCCCTATTAGGACTTCTACTTCAGGCCCCAAAATATCTTTGAACCGGCACTGGACCAACCAAGTTGTGTATGCATTAATAGCCGCACAAGACCTACCCCGCAGAAGACCTACCCTGTTCTGTCTATTTGAGGAATCACAATTATCACATTGCAATAACTCTATGACCAGTTGTAGGGTTGGCCGTTGCTCTGAACAGTTGTTGTGTTCTTCATTTTAATGAGCATACTCTGGAAGTGTACAAGCACTTCAAAGAGAGCGCAATCAAATGATTTTATTCATTTTTGGATCCGGGGCGCCGTAGTGAGTAATTGCGGCCGCTCAAAAGAATTCTCAATGGTCCAGATTTACAAAAAAAAAAATCCTCCAGAAAGAGATTCTCTTCCCTGGAAGAAGTTCTTTTAAATCCGGAGCGATAGACGGTGTATATCCGGTTCTCTTTTGGATCTCCGGGTAGGATCTGGATTGAGCTGGGCCTTCGTCTCCCTAGATTTGCTAGATAGAACATCAGTTAGTGCGTAGCCAACCGTTGGGCAGCCGGAAGGCAGTACAATGCTTGAGTTAGTTTCAAGTTTCAACTGGAGGAGAAAATTGGAACTGCGTACTTCTGGGTTTAAAATTGTACTACTTCCTTTTAGAGAGAGACTTGACTCAGACTAAATTAGCCTGTGCCAAGTTCGTGTTTACGATGACAGTCACAAATAATCGCTTTTTGGTTTGACGTCATGCATTGCCATCACCATGTGGCTAAATCGTACCACTTGGCGCCTTCGTGGCTCCAACACCCGTCACATATCAATCTCACCTCCTTGACCCAACAACTTGCCCCGCCTGCAATACCACAGACAGAATGGCTATACGGCTGTTAGGCTCCGTTCCGGAACGGAGAAAAAGTCCTTATTTTTTAAGAAGGTAATTTCAAGCTCAAAAATTATGGACTTATTGAAATCTAAAAATACGCAATATGGATCTTGTTTGAAAGATCTTATCGAGATCTTTAAAATGATGCAAAAAAAAATTTTAAATTTTTTTTTCATTTACATTATTTTTGAGTTTGAAAATGTGAAATAAGCTACTTATTTTTTAAGAAGATTTTTGGAACGGGGCCTTAGAGGCTTGGGCCGCTTGGCTGACGAAGGAGGTACAGAACCCGCCGTGCGGCCTACTACACGAAGCTGGCATTGGAAGACTGCATTCGGGAACTACCAGTCTGCCTAGCTCGATAAATAACCGAAAACAGATAGTGGTAAAATCTTTCATTGTTAACAGAATGACTTTTTACCAAATTATAAAGGACTAGACACGCAATGCGTGTGCAAGTCGGATTTGGATTAAATTTGTGAAAATTTGATCAAACCTTATACGGGAAGTTATTGTGCAAATTTCGACAAAATCCAACTTGCACATGTATCACGTGTGCCCCGGCCTCTAGTTTTAGATTTAATAGTGAGTTTGTTTATTTTTTTAAAAATTTTTTTAATCTTCAATTTATGCCTCTGTTGAATGCCTATTTTTTTTTTGGTTGGGAGTTAATGCCTATTTTTTTGGTTGGGAATTAATGCCCCCCCTTTTTTTTTGCGTTGCCTTTCTACCGTAAGTATGACTGTTTCCTCACTCACAATCTAGGCATGGGAAGAAAGTGATTGGTGAGTCAAATTGTGCATATAAGCATATATAAAGTGTATATAAAAGAGTAGGAACTAAATTTTTTCTCTAGTTAACCCGTGGATCGAACGGATGTAACGCTAGATATATGAGTATATGTATCCGTCTGGCCAATTATCTAACGGCAACAAAACTGTAAAATTCTGAAAGCAAAGTTTTTAGAACTACATCTTCAAGTTACATGATGCCAAAAAAATTAACGAAGGAAACTGATTTTCGCGCTCTATTTTTTACTGACGCTCCACTTTTTGAAACACTTTTTGAAAATAAAAATAAAAATTTGTTGGGTTGTTTGAAACAGTCTAAACATATGATGAATTGATGGTTGGAAGTTGAAACTCATTTAATGAGATGTAAATGTTGACAAACTTTGTACTAACAATTTTGAGTCTTTGTCGCATGATAAAAGTTAAGGACCTTGCAAGTGGAGTGAAGTGCAGTTAGTGTCTCTTTTATATTTCCATACACATGGGGTAGGGTTCAATTCGTGTAAGCACCCAAATCCCCTAAGATAGAATAGATTAGGTTCAATGAATGAAAAAAAAAGAAAGTAAAAGGGTCCTTTCTACTGCGGCTTGAAGAAATGAGCTGATCCCTTTTGAGATCTGTTGCTTTGAAGTTTCTATATTCACGCCAAGAGAAGATGGAAAGATGGGTTGTCACCTCTTTTGCCCTTTTATCATGGGGAAAAAAATCTTTTTTTTTTTTTACGGCAAAAATCAGTTTTTCTTTTTTTATTAGATCACGAAAGAACATATTGTTTGATATGGGTTTTGGGATGGTTTTGGAATAATATTAAGTGAGAATAAATAAACGGAACTATGGAAATAATAAGTGGGCTATGGTTTTCTCTTAAATCACACAAATGCTATCCCCTTCCAACAGAAACGCGTAGTGCCGTAGACACGGGTTAGCACTAGTCTATATAATAAAGGGAAAACTTGAAATTATTTAAAAGCGGAGATGAAAACATAAATGTTCAAAATGATCAGGATGGATACTTATGTGGAATGAGGTTCGAGAATGGGTATTTAAAAACTCCTAAAAACTATGCGGGGAAAAAACTGTCTTGAGACCCCAAGACAACAAACCTCTCTAAAAAAAAGTAGTAAAAGTAGACGCGTGCATCTCTTGGCTTCACTCGGGGCCATATTTATTAGGGCTGCTCGCGATCCGATTCTGTTCGGATTTCTAGAAATCCGAGGACCGAACCGCTAGTCACGGTTTTTACAAAATGAAATCCGTGTCCGGACCAAAAGTCCTACAGTCCGGTTCCAATCCGATCCGTGACTCACGGATCGGTTACAGTTTTGTTCACGGATTTTAGCAAAAATAAAGCTCAAGCATATATCTCACAATAAAAAGGAAGAATATTACATTCAGAATTAAGTTTAACACCACCAGAAAGTACTTGTTACATAAACTACGACCAAAGACTTACTTCAGAAATCAAATTCAAAAGAATCTAAAACACTAGTAGGATTGTATCATTATAGTACATTACATAACATAAAAGAATCGGAAAAGAAACGAATTACTGAAACTCAACTAAGGTTACCGGTAATTTTTACGAAAAAACTACGATTTACTCCCTATATTTTATGTACATCTACACTATATCCCATTATTAAGATAAAATACTAAAACTAGTGGAAAAAAGTGTTAACATTACTAACAATTTATTATATAAATACACATATATATTATTTACATAAAATAAATATCTCACGGTCCGGTTCGATTAATCAACGGTTTCGTAATGAAAATCCGTGGACCGAACCGCTAGTCACGGTTTTCTAATTTTTCAATCCGTGTCCGGACCATTAATCCACGGATAAAATCCAAAAGGTACGGATCGGTTCGGTCCGGACCGGTTTCACGGTTCATCAGATTTTTTGAGCAGCCCTAATATTTATCAAGTATCGACTGATATGGACATATGGTGATGCTGGGCATCTTATGAACTACAGAATAATAGAGCAACAAAGATAAACACAAACTGTATAGGTTTAGAGAAACGCTCTCTAAACTCTTTTCATTCAATAATAATAAAAAATTGCTTAACTCTAAGGCTTATAACTTATTATATTGACAGAAAACCCTAACCCTAGTAGAAAAATGAAAAATTACCAATTTTGAAAAAAATCAAAATTATTACAAATTCAAAAAATAAAGAAAAAAATAAGACCTCTCCGAAAAGAACGGATTGTAACGGAATTTCCAAGTAAAAGTTATAAGTAAAACAATATTTTCTAAAACAGCAATATAGCCCTTTCAGAGGCCTAAACGGCCGTAAACGGCTAGAAAACACACGGCACATGGCTAGAAGGCGATGTGTCTTGACCGTTGGACTATTTCGGATCGAACATAGGTGGGCCCGACTTGTAATTCCATCGTCGCATGATTACGATTTTGCCACTCTAGGTTTAAAATGCCTAAAGTGGTACTCCTCTCCTATGGCAACTGCATGCATCGTATGGTTTAAGGCCTTGTTTTCACCATTTTTTTTTCTCTACAACTTACTAGCAGTAAATCCGTGCTATGTTTTTTTTAAATGGCAAAATATTACTAAACCCGTGCTATGTTACGAGATTTTTTAAACATTTTCCAGTTTCATTCTCTGAATTCTCATTTTCCTCTATTGTAGGAGAATTCTGGATGTCCTCTGGGAAATAAAATACCAGAAATCAACGAGTTGGTATACCAGAATACTTTACTTTAACTAGTTTAGTTTCTGGGTGTGCTTACTGGATAGTCATCACCCCAGACATGACATGAACATTGCTATTGAGGCAAGAGCCACAATTCGGAAAATCAGGTTTCGCTGTGAGGCAACTAAATATACGAAGTGCACGGAGTGGTAACAATTGAGGTTTTGAAGCTGTTGTGGGGAGCAGCTGTTTGGGTCTTTGATGTGAATCGATTGGGTTTCGTAATCAATGTTGGTGACTAGAACTTTGACGGAATAGGGGAGGTTGAGGAGATTGGCAGTTGTTTTTGGAGAGCAAGATAGATCGAACCCGGGGTAGCTGCAGTGAGGTGGGTGGTTGTCGACCTTGGTCGGAGCAACTTGTTAGGGTGCAATCGTCTTGTTTGGGATGTTTTTTGCGAGAAAGACGGTGTCTTCCTAAGTCCAATGACATGCCCAATATTCTTGTCCGCGTACAGGCCCAAGGAAATGCTGAGGAGCAAACCCGAATGTAGGCATTGCTTCCGCTCCGATCGCATCGAAGCCATTTTCGCTCGAATGGTTCTTGTTCAGTTTGTAGGAACTCTCTTGATCATTCTCCGCGGGCTCATGCAGTGTAGATTTTGGTTTTTGTCTTTATGTTAAATCTAATTAGATTTTCTAATGATTTGAATATTTCATTCTATTTGCCCATTATCAGCAATATTTCCACTAAATTTCCAAACAGCTACTACCACAAGCGTAAATCTGCAACAATCTTTGTTTTGTTATGGTACAAAATGTTTCTTAGCTACCATGGAGTACAACATAGGGATTCTAGAATCCCATCAATAATCCTCCTAGAAAAGACGATAAAAGAAACATTATGAGAATTGATCTTGAATACCCAATACATTGGATTCAAATCACGTATTTCAAAGCACAACAGATTCTTTATGGTAACGCTATACATCATCAGTAGATTAAAATTCGTTTTATTGATGTCTCACGGTTTCATGTATCCATATATGGATGAAAGAGACAACTCTTTGCGATACAACAGGTCGATAGAGGTTATATCTTCCTTACTCAGATTCAACAATAACTTCCAACTCATTGTTAAAAGGCCTTCCACTCGATTGTCCCGTGGCCAATGTTGAATTCGTAGAGGCAAATGGATTGGGAGGCTTGATCAAAGTGTCTCCATCTCCTTCTAGCATTTGAATCACAGCATGCATTGAAGGCCTGTCAACTGGGTACCACTGAATGCACCAAAGTCCCACAATTGCTAACTTATTCGCAATCTTGGCATCTCCTTCATCTTCAATACGGATTCTTAGCTCTTCTCCACTGTCCAAATGATTGTAAATCCATTCGGGAAAGTAAATTTTGTTGGTGCTATTGACCATTACATCAAAATTCTTCTTCCCTCCTACCATTTCAAGTAACAACATTCCGAAACTATAAATATCTGCTTTGTATGATACATTCCCAAAGTTCCTTGAGAACACTTCCGGTGCAATATAGCCAATGGTACCGCGAGCAGTAGTCATGGATATAACACTTTGTTCTTTTGAACACAACTTTGCTAGACCAAAATCCGTTATCTTCGGATTCAAGTTCTCGTCCAACAAGATATTATGTGGTTTAATATCAAAATGAAGGATTTGTTGATCACACCCTTGGTGAAGATACTCAATTCCTTTTGCTATGCCCATAGCAATTTCTAGCAACTTCTTCCAACCGAGTGAACGCTTCTTGTGATCAGATGATGCAAACTTTTCCAGGGAATCATTTGGTAAGAACTCGTAAATAAGAGCTCTTCTGAATCCATCAGCACAGTAACCAACAAAGCGGACCACATTGACATGGTGAATTGTACCAATAATTCCCACTTCGTTGATGAACTCTTCCCCATTTCCCTTTATGTTATTGAGGATCTTAACCGCCACATGAACATCATTGGAAAGTTGTCCCCTATACACTGTTCCATATCCCCCTTGGCCTATTTTGTCCTTGAATTGATTTGTAATTTTCTTGATATCGTCATAAGAGTATCTTGCCGGCTTTAAAGCTCTATAATCCTCCAAAAACATCTCAATCTTTAGACAATCCTTTCTCTTTATTTTCTTTTGTCTGTGGAACCAATACATCGCAATGAGGATTACAAGAAGCAAAAATGAGCCTAAAGTCACACCTGCAATTTCCAAGTCATGACCTGTGAAAGATAGAGAAGACTCGTTATATTATTTCTTTGTGCGCTGAAAAATGGTGTTCAAAGCTTCCGCCCGACTACTATCTGGTCCTGTCAAACCTGTTTGTCTGACGGCAATTGTGGGGATTATTCAGTGGAATACGGTCAATATATATGTATATTGATGAAGTGTCAAAAATTGTGTCCACAAAACCATTGATTTCAGCCATTGTGTCCACAAGCAAAACCATTGATTTCAATGAATGAGATGAAGTGTCAAAAATTGTGTCCACAAAACCAACCCTTGTATATATAACGTATGTGTTTTGTATTATCTCAAGCCACTATAATATTGAACATCCAACATTGAGATGGAGGAAAATGCTAACGTACACCCTAAGGGCAGAAGATAATAGATAAAAAGTGCATTGATATTCGAAAAAAATGTATTGATAGTTGTGAAAATGTATTAATATCCGTGATATGTGTATTGATATCCGAACTTCTTTGGAATTATTGGGATATTATCCTCCGTCTAGTGGGGGCAGAGGTTAGCAAGACCGATGTAAAAATTGGCCACTCAACCCAATCTCAACCACGGAGTTAAGTGTCATTATTTTACATGTTGATTCAATTGATTTCACCGCATAGTGAAAACGATTTAATTAAATGGTTGCACCACAAACATAGTACAAAATTTGTTTACAAATTTTAATCGGAGAAGTTTAAGTTAATTTTCCTCATAAATTCTGTAAAATTTAAGGTTCATCAATAACTGCCATCAAGAAATTTTAAGTTAATTTTCCTCATAAATTCTGTAAAATTGAAGGTTCTTCAATAATTACCATCAAGAAATTTTATGGAGCCGCCATTAGTGAAGGATTAAGAAGCCCACCGAATGAATAATAGTTGGATTAAATACCACATCCCCAATGGTAGTCCCTGGTAGTATTATATATAGCCACGTTGTGAATTTATATATTTGAGGCATGTTTAATCCGTGTCGTGAATCTTTCAACCAATCTAGTAGTTTTGTTTGTCAATCGATATGAGAGATCATTATATTATGTATGAATTATCAAAAACAAACCTGGGCACGATATCGATTGTGAGGGTTCACGAGATAACCAATCTTAACAACTCAACCAATACGAGAAATAAACCCATCATAGGGAAAAAGAAAAAAGAAAAAAAGGAGAAGAAGCAAGAAATGAAGGAAAAGCTTCTCTAAGGGAAGAACACTAACACGCAGGTGTAGAGATTTGAACTCCAAATCTGCTAGTGAAATGCATGAGTCATGGCCAATTGAACTAGCACCATTTGGTTGACATGTACCTAATAGGTTTTTTTTTTTGCAAAAATGGTAGAAGATTTCATTGATACGAAATAAGCATACAACCAAAGAGGGTTAACTATCCTAAACAAAGACAATAACCTGGAGGTCTAGATTTACAAGCTTTTAACTTGATAACCTCACAAACCAACACGCCGATACCTTGATCATCAACGAACAACAACCTAACAAGCCGGCTCGCGACCACGGCGGGCACCACAAGCATTCTGACAATCAGATCCCAAAACCAACGAACGAAATTCCAACCCGCAGATCTGGGGAGACCAGAACCTGGGGAGGACGACACCGAACTAGGGAAAATCCAACCGGAGAAAGACTTGCAGCATGAAACTAGAGAGAAAAACACAAGAAAAAAACGAAAAGCAAAAGAAAGAAAACCTCACAATCAACACTCAACCAAATTAGCACTCTTTGTCCGGCGAACCAAGCGCGCACAAAACAGACTCTGGCAACCACATCCGCAAGCTAATCCACAAACCCGAGACACACCTTCGGCTCCGTTCCGAAACTTAGAATAAGTCCTTATTTTTTAAGAATGCAATTTCAAGCTAAAAAATAATGGATTTATTGAAATCTAAAAATATGCAATATAAATCTTGTTTGAAATATCTCGATGAGATCTTTTATACGGTGCAAAAAAAATTTTAAAAATATTTTTTATTTACTCTATTTTTTAGTTTGAAAATACGAAATAAGTACTTATTTTTTAAGAAGGTGTTCTGGAACGGAGCCTTAGTGACAAAACACCGACGAGTCAATGACTACGTGATGGAGATGGCGGAGGAGGTGCGGCGGTGAAGAAGATGAGAGGGAAGAGGCAGCTGGAGGCGTAGGGGGAGGGCGAGGGTGGAGTACGGTAAAGGAAGGAGATAGATCTCCGATTACACCGACGGAGAGAAAGCTTGAGTGAAGAGAAAAGGAAAGGGCCCCCCTAGAGTAGAGACTCTTGGGGGAAGGATGGTAGGAGGAATGTAGTGAAGCGGTGGCTAGGGTTTAGAAGGTTTTAGAGAGAGAGAGAGAGGGGTCTCTCATTTAGAGGGAGAGACTTCGTTATTTAGATAAAAAGATGTTAGATTCATCTTTTTTTACATGTACCTAGTAGTTACCGACCCTAAATTATTAGGCTTGAAGAATGATTTTAACCATTGTCCACCTCGTCCAAACCCATGACCTTCCACAAGAAGAGATGGCAATCAACCCGCCCTAGTCGTGGCAGAGCAGTTTTATTTAGATTTTTCGGGTATCGGATTAGATTTGGGGGAGAATCGAAGAAACCCGATGGGGTTCGGGTAGGCATTACCCACCCAAACCCACCACAAATTTTTTTATTTTTATGCATAAATGTATTCACATTCTTGTATTTTTACCCTTGCAACTAAAAAATAACAGTATATATTTAAAAAAAATTCCATTTTGCTTTTGGATACTCCTACATTTAGGTTAAGTTGAAATAGTTATTTTGTGAACTTTTATTATTGGTACTCACTTATTTTGAAGTCTAGAATATATTTTCTTAAAAAAAAAAAAAATAGGAGCAGGGCGGGGCGGGGCAAAAATTTTCGGCCAGAGTCGGGTATGGAAAAAGCCGCCCCACCCGGTTGCCATTCCTACCGACAAGGCTCTAGCCAATTGGGACAATGATAACTTCATAATCATAATTCATAACCTGCAATTACTCTTTCTCATTGAGTTTTGAAGATCTATAGAGGGTATGCAAATTTTCTTTTTACTTTCTCTGATTTGAGCATGCAAATGGAAGGCCAAATTGAATACAAAAAGAAATAAAAAAAAGAACAAAAGAAAAGGGAAAGAAGAGAAAGAGGGTACCTTTTTTAGGCGGATTGTCCGGCGGGAGCCATTGCAACTGCAGATCAGCTGTTTGATCAAACACCTCATAGGGAACCGACCAAACATTATACATCTTTCTGCACGATATCAGCTCGGGTATATTGTCAATACTATTATTGCCCATGAAATATACATCACCACCGAGGCAAGTGGCCCGAAAACTTTTTAATTGGTTCGTATTAGACCCCCATAACATTCTTTCCATTTTCGTCGAAGGGGGGCAACTGAATAAACCCAAATCGTGCACGAAATAAATGGAATCTAGAAAATTGAAGGGAGTGGTAGACAATTTGAGGTTTTGAAGCTGTTGTGGGAAGCAGCCGTTTAGGTCTTTGATGTGAATCAGTCGGGATTTGTAATCGATGTCGGTGACTATAACTTTGACTGAATTAGGGAGGTCGAGAATGGTGGTGGTGTTGTTTGGAGAGCAAGAGAGGTCGAAGCCAGGATAGCCGCAGTGACGGGGGTGTTGGTTCTTTAGACGGAATGGGAAGCGGATTGGTGGACCGTCATTGGAGCATTTTGATGTTGTTGAAGTGCAATCGTCCTGGGCTGTGGAAAGGCTTAGGAGAAAGAAGAGGAAAAAATATATGGACATGGTACCACTCCTATATAAAATCTCTCTCTCTCTCTCCAAATCCCAAGTTTAGGGGCTTGAAGTTCTATTTGTAGATTCGTTCAAGAAATGTTTTTGTTTTTGAGAAAGGTTTTAGATGAATGTTTGTGTGGCGCCCTTTCTTCTCAGAAATCAGTGTTCTTTATTACTTTCTTGTGGAAAATTTAGCAAACAGTGTTCAAAGTCACCGATGTTGACCATGAGTTAAGGGTGAGTATTCCAAAAATAAGCTTCTGCCTTTTTTTTTTTTCTTATTCATTGTTTTTAAACATTTGTTAGTTTTGTATTAAATTTGTGAGTATTTTAGATTCATCTCGACGAGAGGTTTAGATTCATCTCGACGAGAGGAATAAGAAAAATAAAAAATTGTGACTTTTATCCAATTATTTTGCAAAATATCCAGCTTTAGCACTTTTAGCAACCAAAAAAAAACCTAGGCTAAAAGTGCCAAAAATTGGATATTTCCTAAAAAAAATAGAGTAAAAGTCTGGCTTTGTTGTTTGGTAGTTTTGGTTGGGTATTTTGTTTTCGTAGTGGGTTGAGAAAGAAATAGGATAATGATTTGAGAGATGGATAATGACTATAGAGAGAGTAAAATGAAAGTATAATTGAAAAAATATGGTAATGATTAGAAAGAGAAATAGGATAAAGATTAGAAAACAAAAACAAAACAAAATTAAACCTACAAAACTAACAAGTCCATAATGTTTTACTTTTTGGATTCCTCTCATTAAGATGAATCTAAAATACTTAGAAGTTTGATAAAAAACTTACAAATGCAAAAAAAAATTGAATAAGGACGAAAAAAAGCCAAAAGCTTATTTTTGGGAAACTCGCCCTTAGTGAGAATGAGAGGGGCTCTAGTGCACCCGCCATCTCGGCAAGGACGGTTCGGATTTAATCTGAACTCCTATAAATCCTAGCCATCCATTGTTCGGATGAAAATTCGAACCGTTCATTACCGAGATAGATGGCCAGATTGGCTGCACTACACGTGTAGTACGGGAAGTGCACTACAACACCTTCGGGTCTCCCTTAGTGAGCTCCACATGTTTATCTATCTTTTATCTTCACTTCTTGTTGGGAAAAACTATTAACAAGAACTCTACGATATTTTTCCCTCCTTGTTGCAAATAGAGAATAGACTAAATATTGCAACCACAATAACCAACAAACAAAAATCTAGGAGCCAAAAATAAAATAAGCAACAACAAGCAAAGAAACTTTTTAGTATACCGGGGATACCAACACCCTTGGTATCCCCTCCGGTCCGTTTTCAATTTTTCATTCATTTTTCAATCACACTTGGATGATCGATTCCGTTCATTTTGTAGAGTTTGATGAGAACCATAATCATACCAAAAATCGTGTTCATAGGATTTTAATAGATACATGATCGGCACAAGTGAAAATTGCAAAAAAAAACAAAACTGGTTTCCGATTCAGTGTGGTTTTGGATCCAGTTATGATTTTCTTCAATTTTCATATGTGTCGATCATATATCTACAAAAATCCGATGAACACGATTTTTGGTATGTTTATGGTTCTCGCCAAATTCTACAAAATGAACGGAGTCGATCATCCAAGTGTGATCGAGAAAAAAAATTAGTTTCAAGTTTTTGACAATTTATACTACAACAAAATATATTTGATGCCAATCTAACAAAAAGAATTATAAAATAAGACAGAGATTAATAAGTTAGGCTAATCTCCCCTTACTTAAATAATGAAGTACTATTAATATTCACTAGCAAATAAAATTGAATTGAAGAAGTGGATAAAACAAAAAGACTAGAAATATAATGTATTTTGAAGGGTATTTTTGTCTTTTAAGAGTTAAAGTTAACACATTTAAGTAACGGATTGAGGAATCTCGATAATAGTTTCAAAAGCAAACGAGGACAATATAATTTAGAAAGCTCATGGGAGGTGCCTGCATTTTTCAGAAACCTCAAGGGAGGTCAGTGAAGTTTAACCCCCCTTTTTTTTTGTTTCTTGAAAATTCAGCCATTAGCGTTCAAATAAACTTGAGCTCCACATGTTTACGTGGAGTACTTTTCTTCACCGATATTGATTTATTTATTTTTTTAATCTTCTCACCAATATTGACCTGAAAAAGTCTTTTTTTTTTTATCTTCGCTTTCGTTTAGATTCGTTTAGAGCATATCCAGCTTTCACCCATATTTTTCCTCAAATTTGAATCAAATTTTGGGTAAAAACCCATTTTGGGTAGACACATCTCCAACCATCAAATCCAAATTTTACCCACACATATATATATATATATATATTATTCTTAAAGGCATAATGGTAAATAAGGTAAAACAATCAAATTCAAAATGGGGAGATCGTCCTGGTATTTTTCTCTCTCCATCTCCGTCTCTCTCTCTCCCCAAAAATCAAACACAAAATTTTTTTCAACACAAACCCAGAACTGGATACAACGACAAAAGACAACTCTGAAACTCGTTCATCATCATCATCGGAGGCCAGAAGATAACGACAACTCTGGGGGACCCAAGACGGCTTAGAGGTCACAACGCCATTGTCACTTTTTGCATCACCTCTCAGACCGCCGGCCCTCGGCCTGCCGCCACTGCCAACGAGGTTCTCTCTCTCCCTCCTCCTCCCTCTTTCTCTCTCTTTCTAACTAGCCATTAGAGAAATGGGTCAAGGCAAAAGTTGTCTCAGATTTGGGCAAAAAAATGGGTAAAACCCAAAATGGGGAAGGGTTTGGGTCAAAGATTAGAGAAAGATTTTTGTGGTTTTTACCCCATTTTTAAATTTGGGTTTTAAATTTGGTCAAGGCTGGTGATGCTCTTATCATATCTTGTTTGGGGAAATTAGAAATAAGGGGCAAAAGAGGCTAATATTCTCATTCTCATAGTGATGGACCGAAGGTCATGATTTTAGAAATCTCACATTGGACGAAAAAAATCATAATTGCACTTACATTGAACCTAAACTTGAATGGACGCATATACTCCAGGGAAACTACCTCTTGCACTTTTTTCTTAAATATTGTTGTACCTTGAGTTAAATTTGCTCCCTTTGAAAGTCACACCTGAAAGAGAATTACCGAGTTGCTATTGTGTTTTCTAATCAAGCATTTTTGTTTTCGGGAAACTAACTCTTGCGCCGTTTCTTAACAATTGTCGCACCATCATTTAAAATTGAATTGCTCCATTTGACATCATAGTAGCACCTGAATGAAAACGATCAGATTAAAGTTTAACTATTGCTCTTTTTATTAAGCTTTGTTCCACTTGGAGAGCAAGAGAGATCGAAGCCGGAATAGCCATAGTGAGTTGGTTGGTTGTCCTTGGGTTGAAATGGGAAGCGGATTATTGGACCGTGTTAGGAGCATCTTGTTGGAGTGGCTGTGGAAATGTGTAGGAGAAGGAGAGCTAGAATAAAGTATATGGACATGTTAATAATACTCCATAAAATTTCTCCCTTTCACTCTCTCTCTTAAAATCCTTAGTACTGAAGAGTTAAAGACTTCCGGTTCTAATTTTTCTAGAGAATATAAATTCGTTCGAGAAAGGTTTTAGATGAACATTTGTTTGGCACTTTGGCTCCCTTTCTTCTCAAGCCATCAGTGTTCTTTTCTTTCCCTTTTTTGGTAAATTTCACCGACCTCCCCTGTAGTTTCTAACAAATGCAAAAATCAGCCCTAAAGTTTTTGAAATTGCACTGCCCTTCCTTGTTTTTGAAACTATTACCAAGATTTCCCATTCTTTTTTTTTGTTAAAGATTTCCCATTCTTGTAAATAAAACACTAACAGCCTTAAATTTAGGTTTTGAAAGACAAAAAATGCCCTTTAAAGGACATTATTCCCCAGGTTCCACTGCCTAGTGCATTTAGTAACCTCCCCTCCCCTCCTTACAGAAGACGGAGGTTCGAGCCCCCTTGGGGGTGTTTGAGGGTCCGGAGCTATGGAAAGCTGCTCGACCCCTCTGTGGTAACATAACTCACCCCGCTAACTACACTGTAATGCCCCGAAATTTGAAGACATAAAAAAAAAAATTTGAAAAGAGATTTCCAATTAGTTTTCTATTCAAAACATTTAAAATTCCAAAAGTCTTGTCAATTCCAATCAAATCACAACGTATCAACCTTAAAATATTTGGCTAGATTCTAAGATTCTCTTACTGTACAATATTAAAATGATTAATTGAAATTACAGAGCAACTAAGAGTGTAACCAGAGTTTAATAATATTTTCTTCGGTCAACGTTAAATCATTCTTGCCTGCGTCCCTTCCGTTCCGTCTTCAATACCTAGCGTTCAAGTTATTAGGGCAACATAGTATCGTGAGCAATGACGCTCAGTAGCCAAGACCCACCCGAAACCCATAACTTACAAGCAACAAGAAAATATAATTGAAATGTATTGACATAACATAAAAAAAGAATAATTAATCATTTTATTACTATTCTTCAACCTAAGTGAGATCTCGGATCTTATCCACAGATCCGTTCCTACCCTTAACCTCTGGCACAAGACACTGGTGTGGTCCGACTCCCTTTTTCCAGATCCGGATGGAAAATACCTAAGTTATATACCCAGTATTCCATCCGCGACCATAAGTTCGGATAAAACTTCACCGGGTGCGCACGCTAGCATACTCTGTCCCAAGTTGTGGCACACGCACAATACCTCCCTTGTGACCTATTTCAACATCCGAGAGTTGGTCACCACCATGCTGTATCCAGGGTTCCGTAAACCAACAATTCCACCAAAATAACCTTCAATCATTCTCCAACCATACTTTTCCTTGGGTTCCAAATCAGGATTGCCCAGAATCCAAAATTACAACCTCTCACATTATTTCCTTTTCCATTAATCCTATTTTCACATCTAAAATGATAAACCCGTACATCTCAACCAATCCGGGAATCCATTTGTCCGATCTACCAATACAACAACATATCACACAGTTCAACATTTTCACGAAACATGCTAACAGGCTAATAATAATTAATTGCGCGATAAGAACAAATCATGCAATAAAATTAATCATGCCATAGAATTTAATCATGCGAACTGGAACTAATTAATCTTGGGGTTTATAATACTATTTTCTTATTCACTAGGGTGGATTTATAAGTTATTCAAAACATGAAGGGCTAAATCGTAATTAATTTAACTAAGATTTCAAATCCAGGGGCTGCCATATTTCGAAAAAATAAAACAGAGAGTGGGTTTTATATTGTTCGAACAAAACAGTGGGTTCTCGGCCTGGACTCGACCCGCGACGTGGGGTCTGAATACTTGTGAATTTGTGATAGTTACAAAATATCGTAAGGTTTATGCTTAATATTCACTGCGTAAGGTTATGACAACATGGCGATAAAAATATATTTGATGCCAAATTAACAAAAAAAAAAAAAGAATTTAGGCTGAATCTTTGATTAATTAAATAATGAAGTTATACAACAAAATATATTTGATGCCAAATTAACAAAAAAAATTATAAAATAAGATGAGATTAATAAGTTAGGCTGAATCTTCCATTATTTAAATAATGAAGTATTAATATTCACTAGTAAATAATATTGAATTAAAGAAGAGGATAAAACAAAAAGACTAGAAATATGTATTTTGAAGGGTATTTTTGTCTTTGAAGTGTTAACATTAGCACCGTTAGTGATTTAAGTAACAATATGGGAAATCTTGATAATAGTTTCAAAAACAATAGAGAACAAATGTAATTTTGAAAGCTCAGAATAGGTGTCTGCATTTGTTAAAAATAAGGGAGATCAGTCAAATTTACCCTTTTTTTTTTTTTGAAAAATTCAGCATTTTACGTTCAAAGACTTTGACTTACTGAGCTTCCCAAGTTCCCTTTTTTTTAATAATAATTGCTCCACACGTTTCCGTCGAATCCTTTTCTTCACCGATATGATTATAGTGACTTGAAAAAGTCTTTTTCTTTTTATCTTCACTTTCCCCTAGTTTCGTTTATCACAGGAGTAGTATCTTTTTTGGAAAAATTGCAAACCAGAAGTAAAAGAGGCTAATATTCTCATAATGATGAACCAATGGTCATGATTTTAGGAATCATGCATTGGACGAAAAATCATAATTGCAGATACATTGAACCAAAACTTGAATGGACGCATATACACCAGGGAAACTACCTCTTGCACTTTTTCTTAAATATTACCGAGCGTCTAGGTAACGTTCTATTGTGACTAGGAGGTCACGAGTTCTGTAATATCCATCCCGAATATTTCGGTATTTTAATGATTTTTTAATTGAACTATGTGTTTTGGAGATTAAATCGTAAACAATGTTAGAACTTGTGAGGGTTGTGTGAGTGATATGTTGGTTGGACCGTTGGAGTATAAGTTGCGTATGGTTTCACTTGCATAGGATAATTTTTCATGATATTTCAGAATTTCTTCCTCTCCTTTTTTTTCTTTGTCCATTTTTGAAAGGAACATAGATCACTTTTGACTTTAAAATCTGACTATGAGTAGTAATGTTGGCCCCCACCACTCCCACCGTCCTCCATCTCCCTCCTTTCTCCCAGCTTTTCACCTCCTCCTAACTCCGGTAAAACAGACACTTGTACAAAAGGAAAAAAAAGTCTATTAAGCACAGACATGAGCTGTGAATCCAGCAGGAACTGTTCTCGAGAGAGGGAGAGAAGTCCCACCTGCCAGTTTTTGTCCATGAGTTTTTCTTTTTTTCTTTTTCGGTCAGTATCAATAACGGGATTCATTTATTTTTGAAATAACTCATTCAATCACATATTTTTACATTTTAATTCAAAATTTTCAACTCAAAATCGCGAACCAAACAGGGTGAATAACTCCTAATTTATTTGTCCATTTTTGAAACTCCAACCTTTTAAGGGAACATAATGATTACTCTTTAAAATTTTTGATTTTTCAAGAAAGCCCCTCAATTCTACTATCAAATGGGAGTATACATTCACCAATGCCGGTCAGTACCGATAGTCACCTTGACGTAGTGAGCTCCGCATGTTCATGTTGTATTGTTGTGTACTCGTACTTGTTTTCTTCACTTTTCTTCTTTTATTTTCCTTTTCATCAGCTCCAGAACTAGTACAAGTATTTTCCATCTCTCTCTCTCTCTCCGCGTTGAGGGAATGACACTCGCGCCGGCGGGAAACAAAACCCTTCTTCTTCTTCTTCTCCTCCTCCTCCTGTTTTCAGTAACCTGCAGCTACGGTAATCAAAACCAGCAATTCTTCAATTCCTGTGGAGACATGATCAACATCTCCTTCCCTTTCCGTTTACAAGGCGACCCATCCTACACCTGTAACGACAACAACTACACTCTTGTCTGTGACGGAAACAATCGCACAGTCCTTAACCTCCCCTCCGGAAAATACTACGTGCAATCAATCAATTACACAGACTACTTAATCCGTCTCGTCGACGTAGGAATCCAAACCAACGATATTTGCTCCCCTTTCCATCTCTTCTCTTCAACCTTTCTCTATTTCTCGCTTTTCGCCAATTGGGGTGAAGGACGACAACTTTATTGGGGTGAAGGACAACAACTTTATTACTATATCAGATCGGCTGAGAGAGGGGTCGTGTTCCTCCGTTGTGTAAACCCGGTCCACTCTCCTATTCACATTAACACGACTGGTTATTGTAACAGTACCAGAGGCGATCCGGGAAATTATGGGAATTATTCGTATGCAGTGGCGGCCGGAGATATTAGTGTTTTGGATGTCCCCGATTCGTGCCTTTTGGAGGCGTTTTACCCTTCTTCGTCACAGTTGATCGGACAAAGGGGATCGAATATATCGTCGTTGGATTTCATTAAGGAGTTGGAGTACGGATTTGAAGTTTCTTGGACGGGGTCGATCAGAGGCTGCGTCGAATGCAGGGAAAGGGCTTTCTGCTTCCGGAATTCTTCTGTTACTGCCCTGTGCAGCAATTGCATCGACCTGGAACATAGACAATGTGAGATCTTCTGATCTATTACTCTATGTATTTCCAAATCTCTTGGTTAAGGCGACAAGATTTAGTTTTTGTAATTTACGGTGTAGTTAGCTTGTGATTTTTCTTCCGCTAACATAATCTTTTTTCATCCAAAAAATGCACACAACTTGTGGGCATATATAAATTCACTGTAAATATTCGTCCTCTGTTGATTTTGAATTTTGTGGAACGTAGGAGTTCTAGACTGAATATATAGTATTGGAGAGGAAACATTTTGTGAGGGGTATTGAGAGTTCATATGACACAATGTTCCACTCTCTTTTCGCTTACATCCCTTCTCGAATGTGTTTTTGTTAGGATCAAAGCGCGAGTGCACACACGATTCACGAGTATAAAATAGTAAAATAATTGACACAACAATATACGTTGTTCCCAAAGTCAGGTACGTTCACGAGAGCGAGCAGTCTTTTTATTGATGATTACTATACATAGGGTTTTACAATAGAGAATATTTATACCTCATCTAATCCTACCCTTATAACACCGTTCCGTTCCACTTCGTTTTGCTTCGCTCCACTCTACTACACGCTCGCAACTGACGTTTATTATAGAACTTCTCGGTAACTCTCATAATATAAGCCACAAGCTCTAACATTTTTCTTCTGATGCATGAATCTTTTGGAAACGAATGATGGAGTAACTTCTTAGCTTTGTTCTCTTACTGTATAAGATATTCGAAGTGATTTTATGTCCAGTTGCTTTTAAGTTTTGTCATCGCTTCCCAAGGTGCGTGAACTAACCCCCCCCTTTTTTTTTATCAGGCATTGGCTTCCCTAATTCTTACAGCATGTTTTGCTTTATAAATATAGGTACGTTTCTTCTAGTTTTAGATGCAATTTTCATCACCTCTTTCCCACACCACCACCACCCCCCCCCCCCGGTTAACTTCCTTCGTCACTTGGCTAAATCTTGATATCTGTTTTTTCATAGCTGCTAAAATATTTGTTGTGTTCTGGGCGCTCTTCATTGTAGGTCAGCAGCTATTTGTTGTGTTCTGGGCGCTCTTCATTGTAGGTAAGACCTTATACTTCCTATGAGCCTATTTTTGGTGAACCATCGTAAAGACATCTTTTAATATACTGAGAAATGACCCAGAATAATAAACCAAAAGCATAGAGTACATGAAGTACCAAATGCAACTTGATGGACAAATATGTACTTATACTTATACAGTCCTTTTCAGGTCCGGACGCCTTACGGTCCGGACCGTCCGGACCTCTCATTTCCCGATCGAATTTCGATGATCCGAGCCGCTCAATGTGATCAGAACGTGATTTTAAGGGTACCCGCGAGAAATCAGCAAAAAAAATGATCGGGAAGGACTTGATCTGAACAGTTTTTTATTGAACGGTTCAGTAAAAAACTGCTCGGATCAAGCCCTTCCCGATCATTTTTTTTGCTGATTTATCGCGGGTACCCTTAAAATCATGCTCTGAACACATTGAGCGGCTCGGATCATCGCAAATCAATCGGAAAAGGGGAGGTCCGGACGGTGTGGACCGTAAAAGGAGTGGACTTGAAAAGAATTGTATACCTATATATATATATATATAAATATATACAGTCATTTTTAAATAAGGACCTCTCCATTTCTTCCATTTTCCGTTCGAATTTCGATGATCCAAGCCGCTCAATGTGTTCAGAACGTGATTTTAAGAGTACCCGCGAAGAATTAGCTAAAAAAATGATCAGGAAGGGCTTCATCCAAACAGTTTTTATTTGAACCGTTTGATAAAAAATAAACAAAAATTACTTGGATGAAGCCTTTCCGGTCATTTTTTTTTGTTGATTTCTCATGAATACCATTAAAATCACGTTCTGAACACATTGAGCGGCTTGGATCATTGAAAGTCTAACGGGAAAGAAAGGTCCTTATTTTATTAAGTTAAGGTGGTCCTTAGGAGAAGGGGACTAATATATATATATATATATATATATATGTATAGAGTGTGCGTGTGTGAATAAATGTTTCTATGTTCCGTTGTACCACTACAAGAAATTGTGTTGTTTGCGACCAACAAGAAGGTCACAAAAAGCTATCATTTTGGTCGCAAATTGATACAGCGACTAAAAAGTGTGGTCACTAAGCTAGTCGCAATAAGCTAGTCGTATTTGGTATTTCTTGACCAAACTACGTTGTGGTCGCAATATGTACCACATTAGGCGACCACATGTATCCGGTCACAATAAGATTATGATTTTGTGACCAATCGCTGGTCACAAAAAGAAGTAAATTGTGGTCGCCAAATACAAGCTCTGGTCGCAAAAAGGGACCATTAGACAATGGAGAAACATGTTTTGGTGACTCCGGAGTTGGTCGCGGAATGTATTTTCTTTTGTCGAAAAAGGTCCTCGAAATTCACATCCACCTGTTTTGATAACTAGAGAGTTTGGTCGCAAAAACTTTTTTTTTTTTTTTTTACGATAGATTGCGTTGGTCACAAAATTGATTCTCCTGCAAATATCTTTTGTAATTGCAACTAGTTGTATATCAAAAATACCAAAGAAACAACTAGTAAGTCTCAAGATACAACATTAATAATAATATTTTTGACATTAATAACCACGTAATATGTTTTTCAAAAGCAACAAAAAGTAATCAACCATCCCCAATCCCCAAAAACAACAAATTCCACAACCTACTTGTTTTCCAACATGTGTTTAGTTACACCACATCCAAAACTATAAATATTAGGTAAAGTCCACGATAAAGTAGCAAAAAATGGACTTCATTACTCCAAGCTCTAACCAAGTCCAAACTCGAGTAGTTATCTATGTCTGCGAAAAGTGACTCCATACTCCATTCTGCCCAAAAAGTGTCTTCATGGTCCATCTGCAAAGTTCAAAACGTGGGTAGAGTACAAAATGTTAAAGTCAATTGAAGTTGCAATATAATAAAAGTAGTAAGCCACTTTGAAGGAACCCAATTGCAGCAATAGTCCAATGTCATAATATTATCCAAGAAATGCTATAATTTCAATATCATAGGTTGGATACATAATGTAGGGAAATCCAAAAGCATGCAACACTTCAAAAATTGCAGGAATATCAATCCTATAAGTGCGGAAATGATTAGGATGTAGCATAAGAGCATTCACAATTATCCAATGAGTATCAGTACCAGACATGGGTAACACTACAAATATTAATCATCCTCAAAATAGTTTTGGACCGAATAACTTATTAGATACCTAAATGTAGAGCAAAAACACAGTTTTAAACGTGTTCTTAGCGTGTTCAAGAGTATCCCTCGTGTGTCTGAGTAGAAAACATAAAAGAAAAATTAGACACAATTTAGAGAGTGTTGTGACAAGGACACGTGAGGTTGGTCGACGTGTCCATACTTCTTAACTTGTCAAAAGTTCTTTGAGAACTGAACATTCAATTAAAAACTCAACAAGAGAGAGAGAGAGAGAGAGAGAGAGAGAGAGAGAGAGAGATGAAAGGGGTGGTCGTAAATACAGGAGATGAAAGGGCTTGAGAAGAAGGAAGTTGTTCTTCCCTAATTGTGTTGTCTTTTCTCTATCTTTTTCTTAGACTTTGTGATGCATAGAGGGAGAAATTGGGAAGAGATTTCTCTCGGCAATTTTGAAAAAAAAAAAGAAAGGCAAATACAAGATCTAGACTGGTGTATATGTATAGATTGTGAACTCATTCATGATGCAGCCCCAATTCCTTCTTAGTTAAGTGGGGAGTTTGGGTACACTTGTCTCATCTCTTGCTAACTGAACCTTGACAAAATATGAATCAGGACATTTTGGAAGACTGGGTGAATGGCATCGAGTGAAAAATGCTCTTATAGTTCTAAATTTCTAATTAATCCTTTAAGCTATGACTAGGTTGATTAAGTTCACTTAGCCACTTATCTAGACATCAAGAGAGGGAACATATCTCACTATGAGGAAAAGCTTATCATTAGGCTCCTCTAAGATAATAATGCAATGTGAAAGAGGACACATTACCAAGTAGATGTAGGTGAACTCCCCACTCCACAAGAATAAACCGCAAGGAACTCCACATATACCGAAATAAAGAATTACGGACTTATGAATGGTTATCATGAAGAGTTCAAATATAAGTTAATAAAAACAAATAAAACATACCATACCTCTAACTCTATGCTTATGGAAATGCAAAGTTGCATGGGATGTGGAGGCTAGAAAGCTAAAGGTGGAGTGTTAGTAGACATACCTGCAATGGAACGTAAGGGGTAAAATCACGGTTATTCTTTTTCATGAACCATACAAAAGAAACATGATGCCCTAGCATCTACCAGGACTATGTGAACCCATAAGAAGCGAAAGAAAAAATTTCCTACAGTGGAGGAAATTAGGGTTCTATCAATTAGGGCTTATCAAAATAACTCACAATGTACATGAATGTGGATCGATCGATCGAGAGAGTGTGTGAGAGTGAGAAAGAGACACCGTTCAGAGAGGGTGAATAACATACTCCGTGAAGGCAGACGATGGTGGTGCAGTCCCGTCGCTCAATGCTGCCTTCTTGAATGCAGAAATCGTCTTCTGGCTATGGCTAGGGTTTTTGCTGAACGGTTGAGAGTGAGAGAGCTAAAATAAATGTGGAAGAAATTGAGTTCATCAAGTATGGGTGTGAGGGCATACGCAGGCAGGGGAGCACGAGAGAGACAACGAGATTTGGGGATTTCTCTTTTGGGGGAATTTGTTTCAGCGCGCCATTTGTTTCCCGAGAGACGAAGATTTGGGATTTCAATTGTTTTAGGAAATTAGAGCCAAAACTAGGTGATCTGCTCGTGCTAGCACAAGGTGTCTCATGCTTGGTATTTTTTTGTTTGGAGTATCGTATTGTAAATTGAGCTTTGACTACGCTCCCAATACTAATGGAATTCATTTGTTATTATAAAAGAAAAGAAGACGAAACTAATGAAAGAAGTGAGCATAATATTTGGAAGCAATGAAACTACAAAAACTGTAACTATAGCTATGAATATTGTCACAAAACTAAATGTGCACAAACAAAAATGCTTCCAGGTACCTTCCATTCCAAACTATGGTATGTCATTAATTAGTACACACTACCAAAACAAAACCAATTTCATGATTTTTTGGTGCACCAAGTCATAAGCAGAGTTTTTGTTACCCTGCACTGCAAGTACCAAAAAGTTGAACTACATATTGGCAAATAAGTTCCTCAAGACTAGCACTATTACTCTATATATATTGGCGGGGTATTCTCCTCACATTAAGAAGACACTAACCAAACTAATTTTACTGGAACTTTCTATGCACCTCATTCTAAAAGCCCAAAACTTCGAATATGACTGAAGACACTATAGGTTCAATTGCAGGTTGGTAAACGCAACATAGTAATAATAGGCATGATGAAATCCTACGCCTGAATGTGCAATTCTCAACTCACAAAAGCAATGCTAGCTGACCTAGACAGGCCAAGAAACTCTTTCACTTCACCCTGCTCTCTGAAGAAACACATAGATTGTACTAAATGAAAAGCAAGAGTAACTACTCTCATATGATAAAAAAGTGCACAAAAAACGAGAATCATCCTCACCAAGGAATTTCATCGTGGAAAATTAGCGAGTATGAGACAACGAAATGTCAAACCTTGGCTGGGCATAAATGCAAAGGGTGTACCCAAAGGATTGTGACATGCCAGTACTGCGAGTTCCCTGTGCAGTACGCACGTGAGGAATTTTGGGATATCATGCCCCACGAGTGAAAGCTATTTTAAGAAGAAAACCGAGGGGTTTCGACTTTGAATAATTACCCAGGAAAGCAAGATGCTAT
>CM024961.1:28746219-28789036 GCA_014282245.1 Rhododendron simsii
TTTTTTTTTGAATCATTTGCGGACAAATAAGTGGGACGGAAAAAAGTATGTTGAAGCAAGATTACATGCAAATAAGATAATTCTGGAAAGTAAAGTTTTGATTTTGTTGCGTTATTTTCTTTGACTGCATTACACAGGATGGATCGCTGTTGCAGTCGTTGCAGCAAGGCTTCTGTTTGTACCATGTGTGTTTGGTTTTTAATCTATAAGTTCAGCATAAGACATGCATCCACGTTTGATAGCATAGAAGGTTTCTTGCATAGTCAGAATCACCTTGTGCCTATTAGGTACTCCTACTCGGACATCAGAGAAGATGACAAATGGTTTTAGGGACAAGTTAGGGAAGGAGGCTGGTTCTGTATACAAAGGGAAGCTCAGAAGTGGCCCTTTCGTAGCAATTAAAATGCTAAGCAATCTGAAAGCTAATGGACAAGACTTCATCAACGAAGTTGCAACCATTGGAAGGATTCATCATGTCAATGTTGTTGAGCTAATTGGATATTGCGCCGAGAGATCTAAGCGTGCTCTTGTGTATGACTTCATGCCTAATGGGTCTCTAGAGAAGTACATCTCTTCTCCAGAAGGAAAATTGTCTTTAAATTGTAAGCAAATGTATGAGATTTCTCTCGGAGTGGCTCGTGGTCTTGGATATTTGCATCAGGGTTGTGACATGCAGATCTTGCATTTTGATATAAAGCCTCATAACATCTTCTTGACGAGAATTTCACTCAAAAGTTTCAGATTTTGGGCTTGCAAATTGTATCCAACAGATGAGAGCACTGTGAGTGTGACTGCAGCAAGAGGAACCTTGGGCTATATGGCTCCAGAGTTTTTCTACAAAAACATTGGAGGTGTTTCCCATAAAGCTGACATTTATAGTTTCGGAATGTTGTTGATGGAAATGGCAGGCAGGAGAAGAAATTGGAATTCATCAGCTAATTCAAGCAAATTTCTTCCCTTCATGGGTTTATGATCAATTCGCGGAAGGAAAGAACGTACAAATCGAAGAGACCACCGAGGAGGAGAGTAAGATGATAAACAAGATGATGTTAGTGGCGTTATGGTGTATACAAATGAGGCCTAGTGACCGTCCTTCGGTGAACAAAGTTGTTGAGATGCTTGAAGGAAATATAGAATTGCCTCACACGCCTCCAAAGCCTTTTCTGTATTCACAAGGTATGCAGACCGAGGATAATGGAATGAATGAAAGGTCGTCCAATTGTCAGGTGCTTGTATGGATTCTCTCACCCGTAATATAAGTGGCGGACGCTAAATTTTCAAGACCAAACATCCTGTATTTACAAATAATAATGTTGGTTCCATATGATTTCGATTTGATGTTTTTAAAAGACAACACTTCATGTATAAGTTGCTTTTCTTCGTGGATTAAACTTCATATCTAGGCAATTGCTTAGAAGACTGTGACTTGGTTTTAGATCTGACTGATAAGCACCTAAGATTGCAAATGCTTGGGTGCTTAAATCCTTCTAAATTGACGGTTCTATGTCTTTTTGTTCATTAATTTCAACTGTTTGCACGTAAGGTGTTCTGTCGAGTGTTTCAGGTCATTCGTGCTAATAAGGCGGTTTTGTACGCCAATGGTTACGTCGGAACCTATCCAAGACCTCAAGGTCCGCCGGCACGCACTTTAACAATGGACGGTCTTTGAAGTAAAAGAATGAAAGCGCCTTGAGTCCCTTGGTGGTCGAGTTGGCTAGAATGAGCCAAAGCACGCCAGGCGAGCCAAACGCTCAACGATGATCATCGAAATCGAAGGGGCACTCAAGGGTTCATGGAGAGAGTCCCCCCGTCAAGTTTAGAGCCATGAGACGAGGTGCTACTTGAAGTCCAAGAGGCGACGAGGAATTCAAGGCAGTCCAGAAGGCTGGGTCATGATCTCTGCAGAAGAAGTTATCGATAACTCAAGAAATGTTATCGATAACATTCTCCTTCCGTTTGCCCAGCTACCCGAAACCCTTTTGTTATCGATAACTTTGGTGAAGTAATCGATACTCTTGCGCTATCTTTGGCCAGAATTTGTCCAGAGGCAAGGAGAGCGATAACATTTGGTCAAGGTTATCGATAACGTTTTGTACTGGGTGGCCATTTTAGCATTGTTATCGATAACACTTTCAATGTTATCGATAACATTCTGTCCGGGAAGATATTTTTCTTGCTTTTTCAGACTTTTCACTTTTGGAAACTTTCTTTTAATAGGCTACTTTATGGAGTTTTTCCTGGCCTTTGAGGAGAGAGAAAGTCCCTTTTGTATATATAGATCCTTCTCTATCCCTCTTTTGGTACCTAGCCCATTACGTAATTAGGTTTTTCCCCATTAAAGCTCTTTAAGCCTTTGCAAGTGTAATTTCCATTTAACTCAAGTAAGTTCTTTGTGTTCTTCATTTTCTCGTTTATTAAAGTTGATCGTGTGGTTTGGATCTTTATTAATCTCAAGTTTATTTCCGTTTCCTTCGGTTAAAAATGTTGGTTAAATTTAGCACTTCTTCTAGTCGTCCAAATATGCGTGAGTAGTTGATTAGGCTTGGCTTCGGGGTGATTAAGGCCCCGAGATTTACGTTTATCTTGTCTTTCTCAACTCTCGACTTAAAGTTTGATAAGGAAAATGAGTATTGTTCGGCCTTTATGTAACAAAACTAATCGATGTTAATCTCCGGTGATCATGTGCTCGCTCACATGGTTCCGTGAGCGATATCTCGGTTTGTGTTTGCCAAAAGAATGAAAGAACTCACTCATTTTCCATGTCACACTTCAAGTCTAACTATTTTCACCGCTAAATCTTCCGGTTGATAGCCTAAGCCGTGCGATTCAATCGAGTTTTCCTTGAGAAAGTTTGGATAGCTTAAATCCCGGGCGTTAGTCATTCCAACGCCTTGCCGCTTGTCTTAATCTAGTAAAAACTCATTTTCTAGTCATTTTCATAAGAGCATTTTCCGCCTTTCAAAGGAAAACAAAAGTTGGCCGTCTTAACGCCGCAAACCTTTACACCTAAAAATCCTGGCAAGCTATAAGGAATTATCTCTGTGGGTACGATCCCGGACTTTTCGGTATTTATGCTGACAACGGCCTAGCCCTACGCTCGGGGTAAAACGACCCGTTTCAACGGTTAGGTTTGGACGAAGCACTGACAAGGGGAACACTGACGTTGTCTATGTTAAGTTGTTCAAGAAGAGGAAATCTTCTTTGCGGTTGTTTCGTAAAGAAGAAGTTACGGAGCTTAATCGTGACCGTTCAAAGTATTTTTGAACGATTCGGATTGAAAACCAATTATGATCGGTAATAATTGATTGTGATTAACTTTTCCCTGGAAAAGTTTCATGAAAATCTGGACCGTCTAAAACCAAAATGAACGAGCGAGATTGAACAATTCCATGAACAAGATGTTCACGGAGGCTTCGTGAAAAAGACACTCTCGTTCAAGAATTGTTTCACTGTTTATGTTAATGGGGTCGAGATTTGTCTCGTAGACTAACTAATCTAGTGTTTACACCATTTACTTCGACTAGAAATCTATGAAATTAATCCTGATATATTATTAAGATCAAATTTTCTGAAGTCATGAAACCCTAGAGGTTTTTTTTTTTGGTTTTACCCTGTCAAATTCTAGACTATTCCCATGTCAAGAAAAAGACTAGAAGGGATACTCGTCTGCTTTTTCACAGCTACTTAATTAACAATTAGAGGTTGAGCACACGTGATGCGTTTACAAGTCGAATTTATATCAACCATAATGTCGTGTCTTTTCTAAACAAATAAACAACATTAAAATAAATCACTTCAAATAAACTGTTTATAAGTACGATATTGCAAAAAAATTCACCTAAAAAACTCAATGTCAAGAAGTGTCAATTTTGCTTCAACTGGTGAATATGAGATACTAGTATGCACCTACAAGATGAACGTTACATATTACAAAAATAAACATACAATGTGACCCACAAGGCCACATTGATGGTTGTGAAAATCTCACGATTTCTACCGCCGTAAGACAGAATTTGATGTCTTGAGGAAAACATGGGGTGTAGTAGTTGGGGTGGGGCTTTGGGCTCGTGGGAGTTATTTTACATTTTTTACCACAGTTAATTAATGTCCCCATAAAAATAAGGGCAACTTAAAGAATAGTTCTCGGGTTCAACTCTTTGTAAATTTTCATCCGACACTTTTTGAATAGTTATGTTTTCATTCTTTTAAATGGTGAATTACCTATATTATCTTTTTTATATTTCTTTCCTAAATTAGTGGAATTATAGTTACCTAAAATCATGGGTTGATTAATGGATAGCAATTTTCAAAATTTAATGAGCTTTTTGGTTTCTCGTGGGAGGTTTCAAGATCTTTAGTTTTTCTCCTGTTAACGAGCTTTCAATGGGAGAGTGCTATAAAATCACTTCTGTTGTAGCCATGGGAGATACGGAAAAATCCTCTACAAACTTGTTGGTCTTAGACTGTGGATATTGGCGTATAACTCTAGTAGTATACATATTGCTGGGCTGGATTTGTGGAAGACAGTGAAGCAAGTTCTTATCGGGGTAGAAAGCCTTTGCCGATCCGATTTTACTATTGTAAGGTAACCCGATATTGAACTTCTACTGCGTCAATTTCCAACGGAAACTCCTCAAGTTGAGAATAAGTAGGAAGACAGTTTTGTCCATGACTTCATCCGTTTTTAGCTGAGAATAAGTAGGAGGACCTCAAGTTCTGCTTTTTCACGTGTCCCTTGTTATTGGGTTATAATACCACGCCAGCACGATGACGTGGTATCACCGTTGTAACCAAGATTTACTAAAACCAAACCCATGACTTCCCACAAGGCTTGGGGTAACTATATATTAACTTCTTCACAACCTTGAATTACGTTTTCTCATTAAGTTTTCAAGATCTTTTGTGGGTATGCAAATTTCCTTTTAACTTTCTCTGATTTGAGCGTGCAAATGAAAGGTCAAATTAAGTGGATTGAGGTTGCCAAAACTTTCCCTTAACTTCTTCACATTTCCCACAAACCCGTTGGGGTCATTTCAAAAATCTCCAGTTTAAAAAAACATCTGCATAGATGGAAATAAACAGAGAGAAATGGAGTAAAACATTTCTTTTCCTGCGTTTAAATCTGCCGAGATTTAGACTAAATTTAAGTATATCTTCTGATCTGAGAAAGATAAAATAAAACCCGTCTAAACAAAAACTCAAATGAAAATAGAAAATTAGAAACTTAGAAAGAGAAAATAGAGATTGTAAAAGATGGAGTGGGGAACGACTGCGGTACACAAGTACGTACGATATGCACCCATATAACTAAATCATTTGAAAGGCGTAACCAAACCATTGGAAGCGTAACATTTTACCAAAAGATCAGAAACAAAAATAAACCCCAAGTCAGAGTGAATAATGAGTATATTGCAAGTCTAAGTAGACTTTAAAGATCAAAATAGATACTTTTAGAAGTTGTGGCAGAAGGATTTGGATTTACCTTTGAAAATTACAATGTAATCTTGAGGACATAGTTGGTACGTTTTTTTGTTTTTGGACATGAATTGGTACGTTCATGGTTGACAATATCATAGATAATTATCTATGGTGATAGATGCTAATTTTTTTGGAATTTGAAACTAAAAGATTAACATGTTGGATCTTTACTGTTCGGTTTGAGTTTTGACAGAGGTTTTTTAGAGTAATGAGTAGAGAAAGATAGAGAAAATTTATTAAAAATCGTGTCTAGAAATTTTAAAACCCCAAACGAACAAGGCCATTTGGATATGTTATGGATAAGAAGGAACCTTAGCAACGAAATGTGATCTGGATCCAATCATCAGTAGAGTAATTATTTACTAAATCTTATAAATTTCAAATAACATTCTTCAAAAGAAAAAATTTTAATTGATTTGTTAGGAGTGTATATATGGATAGTGTCCTAGCCAATCCATTCATTGGGTGTTTTATAAAATAAAATTGATTTTTTTATCTTTATTTAAAAAAATATTACATTTGTTAATTTCATATTAAATTTTTGTAAATTATTAATTTGTTTCAACGAGAGAAATTGAAAAAGTAAAAAAATATGATCCAAATTTAAAAGTTTTTTGAATAAAAACAAAAATCAGTCAAAATATCAGATTTTTTTTGCTTTTTTCATCAAAATTAGTCAATAATTCACAAAAAGTTAACGCAAAATTAAAAAGTATAAAAAAAAAATTGAATAAAAAATTGGAAAGGCCAAAATTTATCTCCTAAATTGTGTCTCCCTTAGCTCGAAAAATACTAGATACCTCCGATGGCGTCTTTGCCCTACGCTGACGTGGATTCCAGCCTCAGATCGTTGGCCGGCCGTGCCGAGGGTTTTGGCCCCTTCGCCGTTGGCGGCCTCCACGGATCCCTCTACTCGGTCACCACCTTGGCCGGTTCTTTCTTCTTTCCCCCCTCTTCTCGATTCATGATAATATGTGCTTCATTTGTTGAATGTCAATCTTGTATTTTCCTCGTTATGCGACTCGATTAGATGCATACTTGTTCTATAATTGAATAGATAGATTGACTTGGAAATGTAAGTGGATGTCGAATTGAGCTTAAACTAGGGCTGCAAACGGGCCGAATCAAGCCAAGCTTTAGAATGTCCAAATTCCTTTATTAAGGTTTTAAGGGAGCTCGAGCCAAGCTCAAGCTGAATGAAAAATAGATGAGCCGAGCTTCTTAGGTTTGAGTCGAACTAGAACTTGTTAATGAGCCTAAAATTAAGGTTCAGGTTTGGTTCATTTAGTACCCAAATCGAACTAAAACGAGTCTTTATCGAGTCGAGCCTCGAATAGTTCATGAACGGCTTGGCTAGCTAAAACCTAAACCAAAAAAAGTACTATCTTGTTATGATTTTTATGTTTAAAGAATAGGTGTGTGCTAACGTGCAAAGCACGTAATTCATGCCCGTTGTGTAGATGAGTTTGCATTTTTCTTGAAATTATGGATTTTGTTGTTGATAATATCCTGTGATTTGTTAGAGATTCTTTTTCGTGAATGCTAGAGGAAGGAGCAAAAGTGTTGAGAACTACTGCTATGCGCAGTCATCTGTATTCAGCATTAGGTATATCAGAAAGAGAAGGAGTATGCACCCTAAAATTAGGCAAGTGCTGGTCGACTTCTGAGTTTAAATCCTGGAGTTTCATTCTAATGAAAAGACGTAAATTGCAGCAGCCAAATCAAGTTTGAACAGAGAGGATCTAAAGCTTTTACCTTTGATATGGAGGCAACGTCAGTGAAGAAGCTCAAAGTGGTAGAAGACAATAAACCCAATACATCTTTATACTCCAGCTGTCCACCATGTCGATATCTTGCAACAGCAGCAATCACCCTTTGGCCTCGAATAGGTAGAAGACAATAAAACCCTCCATGTGGAGTTTGAGGATTCCGATGCTTTACATGCACCCAACGGCGAAATGGAACAGGAACAACCATCCCACCTAATTACAAAATTAACAATTCATATTCACCAAATTCCAAATGACATATAATCAATATCTAGTTATAGCCACAACCGAAATTTGAAAATCCCATGAGCAAAATAAGACACAAAGAACTATATTACTAAATCACAGAACTGGAAATAATTCAATCAATTTGAAGATCTGCAGCGCTCTTTATCCCATTCTATTACCTCACCTCAGCGCTCTCTAGCCCATTCTTTACTTATACCGAAATTTGAGAATCTCACGAGCAAAATAAGACACAAAGAACTATATTACTAAATCACAGAATTGGAAATAATTCAATTTATATATATCCCATTCTATTTATATATATCCTTCTGTTCTATAATAAGAGCCAGAATTCGTGTTGCTAAATTGGTCCAAATGCAGAAAACAACACATGCAGCAACCAAAAAGAACAGAGGAATGAGCTAAATTGCTCTGCATTCACAATCAGAGATGACAAAATAGGCATTCAGAAAACAACACATGCAACGACCAAAAAGCTTGAATATAGACAAATAACTCTTTCACAAATAACTCTACATAGAGAAATCAAACACTAAACTTGCAGAGATCAAACACTCAACATGCAGAGATCAAAGACACAAACTACAAAATCGAAAATGAGAAATTACTCATTACCTCGCACCAATGGGACCAAAACAACCGAAGAAATGGCAAAAATCCAAGAAACAAACGGCGATGAGTGGAATGGGAATTTTGCTGCTTTTGTTTTGTGGTCAAACACTAAACTTGCAGAGATCAAACACTCAACATGCAGAGATCAAAGACACAAACTACAAAATCGAAAATGGGAAATTACTCATTACCTCGCACCAATGGGACCAAAACAACCGAAGAAATGGCAAAAATCCAAGAAACAAACGGCGATGAGTGGAATGGGAATTTTGCTGCTTTTGTTTTGTGGGCTGCGTGGCAGTGAGATGAGTGGAATTTTGTATATAGAGGAGAAATGGGGATTTTGCTGCTGAAATGGCGATTTGCTCCTTCTGGTTAGTGGGCTGCGTGGCAGCGGGAGAAATGGGGATTTTGCTCCTTTTGGTTAGTGGGTTGCGTGGCAGTGAGAATTGAGAATTGAATTGATGGGTTACGTGGCACAACCTTTAAAAAGCCAAGCGAAAGCCAAGCGAAACTGATTCTTATTTAAGAGGTAGGAGGTAGGATAGGATAACATCTGATGGGTTCTTTGATTTGCTAGGATATGCCCTTTGATTTATGTGAGAATTTCTTGCTTTTTCTGCTAATGAAATCATAGTATTACCTGAAAATACAAGTGGATATTCCTTTTGAATGAAGAATTGCATTAAGATCATTTCTTTTGTACATGGGCAGCATCCCTTTGACGCCTTTCCAATAAATTTATTGCTTGTCGGCTTATCGCAAAAAGTTAAGTTCACCAGGTCCAGAAATAGAAGAACTTGGAAATTCTTGTACCAAACTACCAAAACAAAGTTGACTGCCATTAACTTACCTTGAAACAGAAAAGGTAGAGCTTTATCACAGTTGTATGTTCCTTCTATAGCTCAACAAAAATGCAGTGACTCTTAAGTTTAACTGGAGTACAAATCCCTTATACCCAAAAATGTGAACACCGGTGGTTCGGTGTATTTTCGGCCATTGGGGCACATGAAAATTTTCACATCTCTCACTATTGATCGAATGGCCAAATGCACCGTAACACCATATGGCTAGGTTAATGAAATTTCGAAAACCATGATTTTAGGTCCGAATTTTTGAGAAACAAATAACCGCCTAAGTCATTGGAAAAGAGTAGCTCGAGACTTAACCTAACAATTACTCACACATAGCAAAAAGACTAGAAATCATGCTAGGAAAGATAAGCATGTTTAACCGACGAAAATAGAAATAAACTTGAAATTAGAGAAGATCTAAACCGCAGCTACAACATTAATGCTTGAGAATTAAACAAACAACTAATACTTACAAGTGTTCTTGAAGGAAATGAACTTAAAAGCTTAGAGAGAGAACTAAAGCTAGAACATGAAGTAGATCCTTGTAAAGTGAGAGAGAGATGAGTATTTATACAAAGCAACTCATCCTCTGCCAAAATATCCTCAAAACACCTCCAAAAGTAGAAACTTGCAACTAATGGAAAGTCTGAAAAAGCAGGAAATATCTGCAGGAGACAAAAGTTATCGATACCATAGGTTAAGGTATCGATAACATCCTTCAATCTCTTCCTCGGAGAAAAGAGTAATCGGTAACATTAGAGTATTGTTATCGATACCCTCGGGTTTGGAAAGCTTCTGGGCCAAAATGGAGCAAATGGTATCGATACCATCTTGGAAGTTATCGATAACATTGGCAGGAAATGCATATTTCAGGTTGAGACTTCAGCTTCAGCAAACAGCTCCTAGCAACTTTACAGCTTCTCAGCATTTTATTTTCATTCTCTAAACTCAAGTAAAGACTACATTTTAAACCTTTATTTAACCTTTTCTTTATTTTAATTTATTTAATGAAAATAAGAAAGTACCCCCCATTTGACAACAATAGCATTACCAAAGTTTCAAGATTTTAATTATATCAAAATGTCAACCCCCCATTTTTAGTGTAAAATGGAAAACTGCACGTTTCTCTAGAGGAAATGGCTTAAAACATGACCTTTCTTTTCAAATAAAACCTTGCAACTTTGTAGTTACTCTTAGAAAAATTTAAGAATCAATTACCGCCATTTTTAATCTTGAAAATTGATACTTTTTCAGAAAATCATTTTTCCATACTTGGACAGATTTTAAGGGGTCGACAGGGTCTTCGGGTACTTGAAAGCACTTAGGCCATGCATGGCGTTGAAATGCGCCTTATTTGCATGTTTTACCTGAAAATACTAAAAACACACCTTACGTGCAATATCGCTATAAAAGTTAAATAAATGCAAGTTAAAACAACATAAAACGGGACTAGTCGCACCAAATATCTTCAATATTGAGTGCTCATCACAACACTCGTCACATATCAATCTCACCGCCTTGATCCAACAATTTGCCCCTCCTGCAATACCACAGACCGAACGGCTCTACGGCTGTTAGGGCGTTGGGCCGCTTGGCTGACGAAGGAGGTACAGAACCCGCCGTGCGGCCTACTACACGAAGCTGGCATTGGAAAACTGCATTCGGGAACTACCAGTCTACCTAGCTCGATAAATAACCGAAAACAGATAGTATTAAGATCTTTCATTGTTAACAGAATGACTTTACCAAATTAGAAAGGACTAGAGGCCGGGACACATGCGATGCGTGTGCAAGTTGGATTTGGATCAAATTTGTGAAAATTCGATCAAACCTTAAACGGGAGCTATTGTGCAAATTTTGACGAAATCTAACTTGCATATGTATCGCGTGTGTCCCGGCCTCTAATTTTAAATTTAATCGTGAGTCTCTCTTTTTTTTTTTAATCTTCAATTCATGCCTCTGTTGAATGCCGATTTTTTTGGTTGGGAGTTAATGCCCTCTTCTTTTTTTTTTTTGGCGTTGCCTTGCTACCGTAAGTAGGCCTATCAATAGGCCGAATCCGATTCGGATCCGACAAGACCCAAATCCGATAAGACTCGAATCCGATAGTGGCAATCCGGATCCGATCCGAAATTAAAATCCGGATCCGATCCGAAAACTTTTTTACTTCAAAAAATTTTAGCAAAAAAGATTATATTTTTCAAAAAAAAAAAAAATTTCCCGAAAAAAATTAAAATAATTTAAAATACAAAATAAAAAATAAAAATACAACTTCTTAACCTTTTTTTCCAAAATAAAAATTTTAATTTTTTTTAAAAAAAATTTTAAAAATTAAAAAAAATAAAGTTCGGATCCGGATTGATAACGGATTTAATCCGATCCGATCTGAATCCGTATTTGGATTCCGGATTTAGATTATCGGATCGATATTTTGGATTCGGATTGGATCCGGTCCATTGACAGGCCTAACCGCAAGTATGACTGTTTCCTCACTCACAGAAGAAAGTGATTGGTGAGTCAAATTGTGCATATAAGCATATATAAAGTGTATATAAAAGAGTAGGAACTAAATTTTTTCTCTTGTTATCCCGTGGATCGAACGAATGTACCATTAGACATAAGAGTGCATGTATCCGTCCGGCCAATTATCTAACGGCAACAAAACTGTGAAATTCTGAAAGCAAAGTTTTTAGAACTACATCTTCAGGTTACATGATGCCAAAAAAATTAACGAAGGGAATTGATTTTCGCGCTCCACTTTTTACTGATGGCGCTCCACTTTTCGAAACACTTTCTGAAAAGAAAAAAAAAATTTGTTGGGTCGTTTGAGACAGTCTAACATATGATGAATTGATGATTGGAAGTTGAAACTCATTTACTGAGATGTAAATGTTGACAAACTTTGTACTAACGATTTTGAGTCTTTGTCACATGATAAGTTAAGGAACCTTGCAAAAAGAGTAGAGTGCAGTTGCTGTCTCATTTATATTTTCATGCACATGGGCAGGATTCAATTCCCGTAAGCACCGAAATCTCCTAAGATAGAGTAGATTAGGTTTAACGAATGACAAAAAAAAAAGGTTAAAGGGACCTTTTTACGGCGGCTTCAAGAAGAAATGAGCTGATCCCTTTTGAGTTCTGTTGCTTTGAAGTTTCTATATTCACGCCAAGAGAAGATGGAAAGATGGGTTGTCACCTCTATTGCCCTTTTATGATGGGGAAAAAAATCTTCTTTTTTTTTTTTTTTTAACGGCAAAAATCAGTTTTTCTTTTCTTATTAGATCACGAAAGAACAGATTGCTTGATATGGGTTTTGCAATGGTTTCGGAATAATATTAAGTGGGAATAAATAAACAAAAATATGGAAATAATAAGTGGGCTGATTGACGGAGACATGTTTCGCTGCTCGACCATTTCGAAAATTTCATAGGTGGAGAAATCTGCAAATGAAAATTGGGGGGAAACTTGAAATTATTTAAAAGCGGAGATGAAAACATAACTGTTCAAAATGATCAGAATGAATACTTATATGGAATGAGATTCGAGGATAGATATTTAAAAACTCCTAAAAACTATGCCAGGAAAAAACTGTCTTGAGACCCCAAGACAACAAATCTCTCTAAAAAAAGAGTAGTAAAAGTAGACGCGCGCATCTCTTGGCTTCATATTTATTGAGTATCGACTGATGTGGACATATGGTGATGCTGGGCATCTTATGAACTATAGAATAATCGTGTAACAAAGATAAACACAAACTGTATAGGTTTAGAGAAACGCTCTCTAAACTCCTTTCATTCAATAATAATGAAAAATTGCTTAATCCTAAGGCTTACAACTTATTATATTGGCAGAATACCCTAACCCTAGTAGAAAAATGAAAAATTACCAATTTCGGAAAAAATCAAAATTATTACAAATTCAAAAATTTGAGAAAAAAAAAAAGACCTCTCCAAAAAGAACGGATTGTAATGGAGTTTCCAAGTAAAAGTTATAAGTAGAACAAATATTTTCTAAAACAGCAAAATAGCCCTTTCGGAGGCCTAAACGGCCGTAAACGGCTAGAAAACACACGGCATATGGCTAGAAGGTTGTGTCTTGATTGTTTCGGATCGAACATAGGTGGGCCCGACTTGAAATTCCATCGTCGCATGATTACGGTTTTGCCACTCTAGGTTTAAAATGCCTAAAGTGGTACTCCTCTTTTATGGCAACCGCATCATATGGTTTAAGGCCTTGTTTTCACCATTTTTTTTCCTTCTACAACTTACTAGCAATAAATCCGTGCTATATATTTTTTTAATGGCAAAATATTATAAAACCCGTGCTATGTTACAAGATTTTTAAAAATATTTTCCAGTTTCATTCTCTGATTTCTCATTTTCCTCCATTGTAGGAGAATTCTGGATGTCCACTGGGAAATAAAATACCAGAAATCAACGAGTTGGTATACCAGAATACTTTAACTAGTTTAGTTTCTGGGTGTGCCCACTGGATAGTCATCTCCCCTGACATGACATGAACATTGCCAATGAGGCAAGAGCCACAATTCGGAAAATCAGGTTTCCCTGTGAGGCAACTGAATATACGAAGTGCACGGAATCTGCAAATTGAAAGGGAGTGGTAACAATTGAGGTTTTGAAGCTGTTGTGGGGAGCAGCTGTTTGGGTCTTTGATGTGAATCGATTGGGTTTCGTAATCAATGTTGGTGACTAGAACTTTGACGGAATAGGGGGGAGGTTGAGGAGATTGGCAGTTGTTTTTGGAGAGCAAGATAGATCGAACCCGGGGTAGCCGCAGTGAGGTGGGTGGTTGTCGACCTTGGTCGGAGCAACTTGTTAGGGTGCAATCGTGTTGTTTGGGATGTTTTTTGTGAGAAAGACGGTGTCTTCCTAACTCCAATGACATGCCCGATATTCTTGTCCACGTACAGGCCCAAGGAAATGCTGAGGAGCATACCCGAATGTAGGCATTGCTTCCGCGCCTATCGCATCGAAGCCATTTTCGCTTGAATGCTTCTTGTTCAGTTTGTAGGAACTCTCTTGATCGTTCTCCGCGGGTTCAGGCAGTGTAGATTTTGGTTTTTGATTTTTGATTTTTTTTTTTAATCTTTATGTTAAATCTAATTAGATTCTCTAATGATTAGAATATTTCATTCTATTTGACCATTATCAGCAATATTTCCACTAAATTTCCAAACAGCTAGAGTTAATCTGCAACAATCTTTGTTTTGTTATGGTACAAAATGTTTCTTAGCTGCCATGGAGTACAACATAGGGATAGAATCCCATCAATAATCCTCATACCTCACCTTCGCGAGATCAAAGACGATAAAATAAAAGAAACATTATGAGAATTGATCTCGAATACCCAATACATTGGATGCAAATCACGTATTTCAAAGCACGACAAATTCTTTATGGTAACGCTATACATCATCAGTAGATTAAAATTCGTTTTATTGATGTCTCACGGTTTCATGTATCCATATATGGATGAAAGAGACAACTCTCTACGATATATGCAACAGATCGATAGTGGTTATATCTTCCTTACTCAGATTCAACAATAACTTCCAACTCATTGTTAAAAGGCCTTCCACTCGATTGTCCCGTGGCCAATGTTGAATTTGTAGAGGCAAATGGATTGGGAGGCTTGATCAAAGTGTCTCCATCTCCTTCCAGCATTTGAATCACAACATGCATTGAAGGCCTGTCAACTGGGTACCACTGAATGCACCAAAGTCCCACAATTGCTAACTTCTTCGCAATCTTGGCATCTCCTTCATCTTGAATACGGATTCTTAGCTCTTCTCCATTGTCCAAATGATTGTAAATCCATTCGGGAAAGTAAATTTTGTTGGTGCTATTGACCATTACATCAAAATTCTTCTTCCCTCCTACCATTTCAAGTAACAACATTCCGAAACTATAAATATCTGCTTTGTATGATACATTCCCGAAGTTCCTTGAGAACACTTCCGGTGCAATATAGCCAATGGTACCGCGAGCTGTAGTCATGGATACAACACTTTGTTCTTTTGAACACAACTTTGCTAGACCAAAATCCGTTATCTTCGGATTCAAGTTCTCGTCCAACAAGATATTATGTGGTTTAATATCAAAATGAAGGATTTGATGATCACACCCTTGGTGAAGATACTCAATTCCTTTGGCTATGCCCACGGCAATTTCTAGCAATTTCTTCCAACCAAGTGAACGCTTCTTGTGATCAGATGATGCAAACTTTTCCAGGGAATCATTTGGTAAGAACTCGTAAATAAGAGCTCTTCTGAATCCATCAGCACAGTAACCAACAAAGCGGACCACATTGACATGGTGGATTGTACCAATAATTCCCACTTCGTTGATGAACTCTTCTCCATTTCCCTTTGTGTTATTGAGGATCTTAACCGCCACATGAACATCATTGGAAAGTTGTCCCCTATAAACTGTTCCATATCCCCCTTGGCCTATTTTGTCCTTGAATTGATTTGTAATTTTCTTGATATCATCATAAGAGTATCTTGCCGGCTTTAAAGCTCTATAATCCTCCAAAAACATCTCAATCTTTAGACAATCCTTTCTCTTTATTTTCTCTTGTCTGTGGAACCAATACATCGCAATGAGGATTACAAGAAGCAAAAATGAGCCTAAAGTCACACCTGCAATTTCCAAGTCATGACCTGTGAAAGATAGAGAAGACTCGTTATATTATTTCTTTGTGCGCTGAAAAATGGTGTTCAAAGCGTCCGCCCGACTACTATTTGGTCCTGTCAAACCTGTTTGTTTGACGGCAATGGTGGTGCCATAGCTTGTGGGGATTATTCAGTGGAATACGGTCAATATATATGTATATTGATTAAGTGTCAAAAATTGTGTCCACAAAACCATTGATTTCAGCCATTGTGTCCACAAGCAAAACCATTGATTTCAATGAATGAGATGAAGTGTCAAAAATTGTGTCCACAAACCAACCCTTGTATATATAACGTATGTGTTTTGTATTATCTCAGGCCACTATAATATTGAACATCCAACATTGAGATGGAGGAAAATGCTAACGTCCACCCTAAGGGCAGAGGATAATAGGTAAACAGTGCATTGATATCTGAAAAAAATGTATTGATAGTTGTGAAAGGTAAACAGTGCATTGATATCTGAAAAAAATGTATTGATAATTGTGAAATTGTATTAATATCCTTGATATGTGCATTGATATCCGAACTTCTTTGGAATTATTGGGATATTATCCTCCGCCTAGTGGGGGCAGAGGTTAGCAAGACCGATGTAAAAATTGGACACTCAACCCAATCTCAACCGCGGAGTTAAGTGTCATTATTTTACATGTTGAAAACGATTTAATTAAATGGTTGCACCACAAACATAGTACAAAATTTGTTTACAAATTTTAATCGGAGAAGTTTAAGTTAATTTTCCTCATAAATTCTGTAAAATTTAAGGTTCATCAATAACTGCCATCAAGAAATTTTAAGTTAATTTTCCTCATAAATTCTGTAAAATTGAAGGTTCTTCAATAATTACCATCAAGAAATTTTATGGAGCCGCCATTATTAGTGAAGGATTAAGAAGCCCACCGAATGAATAATAGTTGGATTAAATACCACATCCCCAATGGTAGTCCCAGGTAGTATTATATATACCCACGTTGTGAATTTATATATTTGAGGCATGTTTAATCCGTGTCGTGAATCTTTCAACCAATCTAGTAGTTTTGTTTGTCAATCGATATGAGAGATTATTATATTATGTCTGAATTACCAAAAACAAACCCGGGCGTGATATCGATTGTGAGAGTTCACGAGATAACCAATCTTAACAACTCAACCAATAAGAGAAATAAACCCATCCTAGGGAAAAAGAAAAAAGAAAAAAAGAAGAAGAAGCAAGAAATGAAGGAAAAGCTTCTCTAAGGGAAGAACACCAACACGCAGGTGTAGAGATTCGAACTCCAAACCTGCGAGTGAAATGCATGAGTCATGGCCAATTGAACTAGCACCATTTGGTTGACATGTACCTAATAGGTTTTTTTTTGGCCAAAATGGTAGAAGATTTCATTGATACGAAATAAGCATACAACCAAAGAGGTTTAACTATCCTAAACAAAGACAATAATCTGGAGGTCTAGATTTACAAGCTTTTACCTTGATAACCTCACAAACCAACACGCCGATATGCCGATACCTTGATCATCAACGAACAACAACCTAACAAGCCGGCTCGCGACCACGGCGAGCACCACAAGCATTCTGACATTCAGATCCCAAAACCAACGAACGAAATTCCAACCCGCAGATCTGGGGAGACCACAACCTGGGGAAGATGACACCAAACTAGGGGAAATCCAATTGGAGAAAGACTTGCGGCATGAAACTAGAGAGAAAAACACAAGAAAAAAACAAAAAGCAAAAGAAAGAAAACCTCACAATCAACACTCAACCAAATTAGCACTCTTTGTCCGGCGAACCAAGCACGCACAAAACAGACTCTGGCAACCACATTCGCAAGCTCATCCACAAACCCGAGACACACCTTTAGCGACAAAACACCGACGAGTCAATGACTACATGATGGAGATGGCGGAGGAGGTGCGTTGGTGAAGAAGACGAGAGGGTCGAGGCAGCTGGAGGCGTAGCCTCGTAGGGGGAGGGCGAGGGTGGAGTATGGTAAAGGAAGGCGATAGATCTCTTATTAAACCGACGGAGAGAAAGCTTGAGTGAAGAGAAAAGGAAAGGGCCCCCCCTAGAGTAGAGACTCTTGGGGGAAGGATGGTAGGAGGAAGGTTGTGAAGCTGCGGCTAGGGTTTAGAAGGTTTTAGAGAGAGAGAGGGGTCTCTCATTCAGAGGGACAGACTTCGTTATTTAGATAAAAAGATGTTAGATTCATCTTTTTTTTTACATGTACCTAGTAGTTACCGACCCTAAATTATTAGGCTTGAAGAATGATTTTAACCATTGTCCACCTCGTCCAAACCCATGACCTTCCACAAGAAGAGATGGCAATCAACCCGCCCCAGTCGTGGCAGAGCAGTTTTTATTAGATTTTTCGGGTATCGGATTAGATTTGGGGGAGAATTGAAAAAACCCGATGGGGTTCGGATAGGCATTACCCACCCAAACCCACCACAATTTTTTTTTTTGCATAAATGTATTCGCATTCTTGTATTTATAACCTTGCAACTACAAAATAACAGTATATATTTAAAAAAATTTCCATTTTGCTTTTGGATAGTAAATTTAGGTTAAGTTGTAATAATTATTTTATGAACTTTATTGGTACTCACTTATTTTGAAGTCTAGAATATATTTTCTTAAAAAAAAAAAAAAAAAGAAGCAGGGCGGGGCGGGGCAAAAATTTTCTGCCAGAGTCGGGTATGGAAAAAGCCGCCCCACCCGGTTGCCATTCCTACCGACGAGGCTCTAGCCAATTGGGACAATGATAACTTCATAATCATAATTCATAACCTGCAATTACTCTTTCTCATTGAGTTTTGAAGATCTATAGAGGGTATGCAAATTTTCTTTTAACTTTCTCTGATTTGAGCATGCAAATGGAAGGCCAAATTGAATACAAAAACAAATTAAAAAAAGAACAAAAGGAAAGGGAAAGAAGAGAAAGAGGGTACCTTTTTTAGGCGGATTGTCCGGCTGGAGCCATTGCAACTGCAGATCAGCTGTTTGATCAAACACCTCATAGGGAAACGACCAAACATTATACATCTTTCTGCACGATATCAGCTCGGGTATATCGTCAATACTATTATTGCCCTGGAAATATACATCACCACCGAGGCAAGTGGCCCGAAAATTGTTTAATTGGTTCGTATTAGACAACCAATACATTCTTTCCATTTTCGTCGAAGGGGGGCAACTGAATAAACCGAAATTGTCCACGAAATAAATGGAATCTGGAAAATTGAAGGGAGTGGTAGACAATCTGAGGTTTTGAAGCTGTTGTGGGAAGCAGCCGTTTGGGTCTTTGATGTGAATCAGTCGGGATTTGTAATCGATGTCGGTGACTATAACTTTGACTGAATTAGGGAGGTCGAGAACGGTGGTGGTGTTGTTTGGAGAGCAAGAGAGGTCGAAGCCGGGATAGCCGCAGTGAGGGGGGTGTTGGTTCTTTAGACGGAATGGGAAGCGGATTGGTGGACCGTCATCGGAGCATTTTGATGTTGTTGAAGTGCAATCGTCCTGGGCTGTGGAAAGGCTTAGGAGAAAGAAGAGGAAAAAATATATGGACATGGTACTACTCCTATATAAAATCTCTCTCTCTCTCTCTCTCTCAAAATCCTGAGTTTAGAGGCTTGTAGTTCTGTTTATAGATTCGTTCAAGAAAGGTTTGTTTTTGTTTTTGTTTTTGTTTTTTTTTTTTTTGAGAAAGGTTTTAGATGAATGTTTGTGCGGCTCCCTTTCTTCTCAGAAATCAGTGTTCTTTATTACTTTCCGAGCTCTGCTATTCGCAGGGAAGAGTTGCAGGGAACTACGCAAGGAAAAATGCGTTTGGGCTCATTCTGGGTCCCACAAAAATCTAGAAAAATATCCATAAATCTTTTAATATTATTTTATGGGGTCCTGTAAAAAATCAGCTGCAACGGATATCGATAAGTATTACTTTTGGATTCATATGAGCGAACTGAACAGTTTCGTCCATACGAATCCAAAAGTAATACTTACCGATATCCGTTGGAGCTGATTTTTTACAGGGTCCCATAAAATAATATTCAAAAATTTATGAATATTTTTCTAGATTTTTGTGGGACCCAGAATGAGCCCAAGCACATTTTTCCTTGCGTGATTCCCTGCAAATTGTCCTTGCGATTAGAATTTCCGTTACTTTCCTGTGGAAAATTTAGCAAACAGTGTTCAAAGTCACCGACATTGACCATGACTTAAGGGTGAGTTTTCCAAAAATAAGCTTCTGGCTTTTTTTTTTCTTATTCAAAACTTCTTTTTTTACATTTGTTAATTTTGCGTTAAATTTATGAGTATTTTAGATTCATCTCGATGAGAGGAATAAGAAAAATAAAAAATTGTGACTTTTATCCAATTGTTTTGCAAAATATCCAGCTTTAGCATTTTTGGCAACAAAAAAAAAAAACCTGGGCTAAAAGTGCCAAAAATTGGATATTTCCTAAAAAAAATAGAGTAAAAGTCTGGCTTTGTTCGTTTGGTAGTTTTGGTTGGATATTTTGTTTTCGTAGTGGGTTGAGAAAGAAATAGGATAATGATTTGAGAGATGGATAATGACTATAGAGAGAGTAAAATGAAAGTATAATTGAAAAAATATGGTAATGATTGGAAAGAGAAATAGGATAAATATTAGAAAACAAAAACAAAACTAACAAGTCCATAATGTTTTACTTTTTGGATTCCTCTCATTAAGATGAATCTAAAATACTTAGAAGTTTGATAAGAAAACTTACAAATGCAATAAAAATTGAATAAGGACAAAGAAAGCCAAAAGCTTATTTTTGGAAAACTCACCCTTAGTGGGAATGAGAGGGGCTCTAGTGCACCCGCCATCTCGGCAAGGACGGTTCGGATTTAATCTGAACTCTTACAAATCTTAACCATCCATTGTTCGGATGAAAATTCGAACCGTTCATTGCCGATATAGATGGCTGGATTGGCCGCACTACACATGTAGTGCGGGAGGTGCATTACAACACCTCTGGGTCTCCCTTAGTGAGCTCCGCATGTTTATGTATCTTTTATCTTCACTTCTTGTTGGGAAAAACTATTAACAAGAACTCTACGATATTTTTCCCTTCTTGGTGCAAATAGAGAATAGACTAAATATTGCAACCACAATAACCAACAAACAAAAATCTAGGAGCCAAAAATAAAATAAGCAACAACAAGCAAAGAAACCTTTTAGTATACCGGGGATACCAACACCCTTGGTATCCCCTCCGGTCTGTTTTCAATTTTTCGTTCATTTTTCAATCACACTTGGATGATCGATTCCGTTCATTTTGTAGAGTTTGATGAGAATCATAATCATACCAAAAATCATGTTCATCGGATTTTAGTAGATACATGATTGGCACAAGTGAAAATTGCAAAAAAAATAAAACTGGTTTCTGATTCGGTGTGGTTTTGGATCCAGTTTTGATTTTCTTCAATTTTCATATGTGTCGATCATGTATCTACAAAAATCCGAGGAACACGATTTTTGGTATATTTATGGTTTTCACCAAACTCTACAAAACGAACGGAGTCAATCATCCAAGTGTGATCGGGAACAAAAATTAGTTTCAAGTTTTTGACAATTTATACTACAACAAAATATATTTGATGCCAATCTAACAAACAGAATTATAAAATAAGATAGAGATTAATAAGTTAGGCTAATCCCCCTTACTTTAATAATGAACTACTATTAATATTCACCAGCAAATAAAATTGAATTGAAGAAGTGGATAAAACAAAAAGACTAGAAATATATGTATTTTGAAGGGTATTTTGTCTTTTAAGAGTTAAAGTTAATACCGCTACTGATTTAAGTAACGGAATGAGGAATCTCGATAATAGTTTCAAAAGCAAGGGAGGACAATGTAATTTAGAAAGAACATGGGAGGTGCCTGCATTTTTCAGAAACCTCAAGGGAGGTCAGTGAAATTTACCCCCCCTTTTTTTGTTTCTTGAAAATTCAGCCAGTAGCGTTCATATAAACTTGAGCTCCACATGTTTACGTGAAGTACTTTTCTTCACCGATATTGATTTTTTTTTTTTAATCTGCTCACCAAAATTGACCTGAAAAAGTCTTTTTCTTTTATCTTCGCTTTCCTTTAGATTCGTTTATCATATCTTGTTTGGGGAAATTAGAAATAAGGGGCAAAAGAGGCTAATATTCTCATTCTCACAGTGATGGACCAAAGGTCATGATTTTAGAAATCTCGCATTGGACGAAAAAAATCATAATTGCACTTACATTGAACCTAAACTTGAATGGACGCATACACTCCGGGGAAACTACCTCTTGCACTTTTTCTTAAATATTATTATACCTTGAGTCAGAGACGGAACTAGGATTTTGTAAACACATGGGCCGATCTATGAACAAAGATTTTGAAATTTGAAGGTTCGGGAATCTAATAGTTTGTTTGGTTTAGATTTTGAGGGAGGTTTTTTTTTGGGTTGTAAGTAAAGAGAGATAAAAAAGAAATGAGATCAATAATCGAAGGAAAAACTTATGGAACGCTGTGCACAAATAGAGAAATTGGGTTTTGGGACAAAAAACGAACACATTTTTATGTCTAAATAACACCCAATACAAAATACAATACCCAGATGTTCTCCCCAAACAAAAAAAAATTAAAAAAAAAAAAACTCGAAACCGCGCGGGGGCCTTGGCCCCCATATGCCCACACCTCTCTCCGTTCTGCCTTGAGTTAAATTTGCTCCCTTTGAAAGTCACACCTGAAAGAGAATTACTGAGTTGCTATTGTGTTTTCTAATCAAGCATTTTTGTTTTCGGGAAACTAACTCTTGCGCCGTTTCTTAACAATTGTCGCACCATCATTTAAAATTGAATTGCTCCATTTGACATCATAGTAGCACCTGAATGAAAACGATCAGATTAAAGTTAACTATTGCTCTTTTTATTAAGCTTTGTTCCACTTGGAGAGCAAGAGAGATCGAAGCCGGAGTAGCCATAGTGAGTTGGTTGGTTGTCCTTGGGTTGAAATGGGAAGCGGATTATTGGACGGTGTTAGGAGCATCTTGTTGGAGTGGCTGTGGAAATGTGTAGGAGAAGAAGAGCTAGAATAAAGTATATGGACATGTTAATAATACTCCATAAAATTTCTCCCTTTCACTCTCTCTCTTAAAATCCTTAGTACTGAAGAGTTAAAGACTTCCGGTTCTAATTTTTCTAGAGAATATAAATTCGTTCGAGAAAGGTTTTAGATGAACATTTGTTTGGCACTTTGGCTCCCTTTCTTCTCAGCCATCAGTGTTCTTTTCTTTCCTTTCTTCTCAGCCATCAGTGTTCTTTTCTTTCTTTTTTTTGGTAAATTTCACCGACCTCCCCTGTAGTTTCTAATAAATGCAAAAATCAGCCCTAAAGTTTTTGAAATTGCACTGCCCTTCCTTGTTTTTGAAACTATTACCAAGATTTCCCATTCTTTTTTTTTTTTTTTTGTTAAAGATTTCCCATTCTTGTAAATAAAACACTAACAGCCTTAAATTTAGGTTTTGAAAGACAAAAAATGTCCTTTAAAGGACATAATTCCCCAAGTTCCACTGCCTAGTGCAGTTAGTAACCTCCCCTCCCCTCCTTACAAAAGACGGAGGTTAATTTGAGCCCCCTTGGGGGTGTTTGAGGGTCCGGAGCTATGGAAAGCTGCTTGACCCCTCTGTGGTAACATAACTCACCCCGCTAACTACACTGTAATGCCCCGAAATTTGAAGACATAAAAAAAAAATTTGAAAAGAGATTTCCAATTAGTTTTCTATTCAAAGCATTTAAAATTCCAAAAGTCTTGTCAATTCCAATCAAATCACAACGTATCAACCTTAAAATATTTGGCTAGATTCTAAGATTCTCTTACTGTACAATATTAAAATAATTAATTGAAATTACAGAGCAACTAAGAGTGTAACCAGAGTTCAATAATATTTTCTTCGGTCAACGTTAAATCATTCTTTGCCTGCGTCCCTTCTGTTCTGTCTTCATTACCTGGCGTTCGAGTTATCAGGGCAACATAGTGCCGTGAGCAATGACACTCAGTAGCCAAGATCCACCCGAAACCCATAACTTACAAGCAGCAAGAAAATATAATTGAAATGCATTGACATAACATAAAAAAAGAATAATTAATCATTTTATTACTATTCTTCAACCTAAGTGAGATCTCGGATCTTATCCACAGATCCGTTCCTACCCTTAACCTCTGGCACAAGACACTGGTGTGGTCCGACTCCCTTTTTCTAGATCCGGATGGAAAATACCTAAGTTTTATACCCGGTATTCCATCCGCGACCATAAGTTCGGATAAAACTTCACCGGGTGCGCACGCGAGCATACTCTGTCCCAAGTTGTGGCACACGCACAATACCTCCTTTGTGACCTATTTCAACATCCGAGAGTTGGTCACCACCATGCTGTATCCAGGGTTCCGTAAACCAACAATTCCACCAAAATAACCATCAATCATTCTCCAACCATACTTTTCCTTGGGTTCCAAATCAGGATTGCCCAGAATCCAAAATTACAACCTCTCACATTATTTCCTTTTCCATTAATCCTATTTTCACATCTAAAATGATAAACCCGTACATCTCAACCAGTCCGGGAATCCATTTGTCCAATCTACCAATACAACAACATATCACACAGTTCAACATTTTCACGAAACATGCTAACAGGCTAACAATAATTAATTGCGTGATAAGAACAAATCATGCAATAAAATTAATCATGCCATAGAATTTAATCATGCGAACCGGAACTAATTAATCTTGGGGTTTATAATATTATTTTCTTATTCACTAGGGTGGATTTATAAGTTATTCAAACATGAAGGGCTAAATCGTAATTAATTTAACTAAGATTTCAAATCCAGGGGCTGCCATATTTCGAAAAAATAAAACAGAGAGTGGGTTTTATATTGTTCGAACAAAACAGTGGGTTTTCGGCCCGGACTCGACCCGCGACGTGGGGTCTGAATACTTGTGAATTTGTGATAGTTACAAAATATCATAAGGTTTATGCTTAATATTCACTGCGTAAGGTTATGACAAAATGGCGATAAAAATATATTTGATGCCAAATTAACAAAAAAAAAGAAGAAGAAGTTAGGCTGAATCTTTGATTACTTAAATAATGAAGTTATACAACAAAATATATTTGATGCCAAATTAACAAAAAAAATTATAAAATACGATGAGATTAATAAGTTAGGCTGAATCTTCATTACTTAAATAATGAAGTATTAATATTCACTAGTAAATAATATTGAATTAAAGAAGAGGATAAAACAAAAAGACTAGAAATATGTATTTTGAAGGGTATTTTTGTCTTTGAAGTGTTAACATTAACACCGTTATTGATTTAAGTAACAAAATGAGAAATCTTGATAATAGTTTCAAAAACAATAGAGAACAAATGTAATTTTGAAAGCTCAGAATAGGTGTCTGCATTTGTTAAAAATAAGGGAGATCAGTCAAATTTACCCTTTTTTTTGTGTGGAAAATTCAGCATTTTACGTTCAAAGACTTTGACTTAGTGAGCTTCCCAAGTTCCCTTTTTTTTTTTTAAATAATTGCTCCACACGTTTCCGTCGAATACTTTTCTTCACCGATATGATTATAGTGACTTGAAAAAGTCGAATTTCTTTTTATCTTCACTTTCCTCTAGTTTCGTTTATCACAGGAGTAGTGGCTATGTTCGTTTACATACTTAGTTTTGTTTTTATTTTATTTTTCAATTATTATTTTATTTCTTTTTTCAATCATTATCTTATTTCTTTAATTATTATTTTCTCATTTCTTTCTATCTCTTTCCAATCATTACCCCTATTTTCAATCATTACCCTATTTCTCTCTCCACCTACTACCAAAACTAAACTAAATTAAACTTTCAACCAAACATAGCCAGTATCTTTTTTGGAAAAATTGCAAACCAGAAGTAAAAGAGGCTAATATTCTCATAGTGATGAACCAATGGTCATGATTTTAGGAATCAGGCATTGGACGAAAAATCATAATTGCAGATACATTGAACCAAAACTTGAATGGACGCATATACACCAGGGAAACTACCTCTTGCACTTTTTCTTAAATATTACCAAGCGTCTAGGTAAAGTTCGATTGTGACTAGGAGGTCACGAGTTCTGTAATATCCATCCCGAATATTTTTGTATTTTAATGATTTTTTAATTGAATTATGTGTTTTGGGGATTAAATCGTAAACAATGTTAGAACTTGTGAGGGTTGTGTGAGTGATATGTTGGTTGGACCGTTGGAGTATAAGTTGCGTATGGTTTCACTTGCATAGGATAATTTTTCATGATATTTCAAAATTTCTTCCTCTCTTTTTTTTCTTTGTCCATTTTTGAAAGGAACATAGATCTCTTTTGACTTTAAAATCTGACTATGAATGGTAATGTTGGCCCCCACCACTCCCACCCTCCTCCATCTCCCTCCTTTCTCCCAGCTTTTCACCTCCGCCTAACTCCGGAAAAACAGACACCTGTACAAAAGGAAAAAAAAGTCTGTTAAGAACAGACATGAGCTGTGAATCCAGTAGGAACTGTTCTCGAGAGAGGGAGAGAAGTCCCACTTGCCAGTCTTTGTCCATGAGTTTTTCTTTTTTTCTTTTCTGTCAGTATCAATAACGGGACCCATTTATTTTTAAAATAACTCATTCAATCACATATTTTTACATTTTAACTCAAAATTTTCAACACAAAATCGCGAACCAAACAGGGTGAATAACTCTTGATTTATTTGTCCATTTTTGAAACTCCAACCTTTTAAGGGAACATAATGATTGCTCTTTAAAATTTTTGACTTTTCAAGAATGCCCCTCAATTCTAGTATCAAATGGGAGTGTACATTCACCAATGCATTATTTTTTGAAAGAGAAATGGCATTAAATAAATTTTAACAGGTTAAACTCATATTGGACAAATATTTTAAAACACTTAAAAGTCAAAAAGTGGACAAACAAATTAAGACGAGGAAACACTAAAAAATTTTGGTCCATCCAACGGATGCAGAATCCTAGAAGCAGCACCGTACTTTCTTTATCTGAATATCTCTCTCCCTCTCTCTCTCTCTCTCTCTCTCTCTGTCGAGGGAATGGCCCTCGCATCAGCCGGTCAGTACCGATATTCACCTTGACGTAGTGAGCTCCGCATGTTCATGTTAGGGCTGCTCAAAAAATCCGGTGAACCGTGAAACCGGTCCGAACCGATCTGATCCGTACCTTTTGGATTTTATCCGTGGATTAATGGTCCGGACACGGATTGAAAAATTAGAAATCCGTGACTCGTGGTTCGGTCCACGGATTTTCATTGTGAAACCGTGGATTAACCGAACCGGACCGTGAGATATTTATTTTATATAATAATATATATGTGTGTATTTATATAATAAATTGTTAGCTATGTTAACACTTTTTTCCACCAATTTTAGTATTTTATCTTAATAATGGGATATGGTGTAAATGTACAGAAAATATAGGGAATAAATCGTAGTTTTTTCGTAAAAATTACGGGTAACCTTAGTTGAGTTTTAGTAGTTCGTTTATTTTTCGATTCTGTTATGTTATGTAATGTACTATAATGACACAATCCTACTTGTGTTTTAGATTTTTTTGAATTTGATTTTTAAAGTTAGCCTTTGGTAGTTTATGTAACAAGTACTTTCTGGCGGTGTTAAACTTAATTCTGAATTTAATATTCTTCCCTTTTATTGTGAGATATATGTTTGAGCTTTATTTTTGCTAAAATCCGTGGACAAAACCGTAACTGATCCGTGACTCACGGATCGGATTGGAACCGGACCGTAGGACTTTTGGTCCGGACACGGATTTCATTTTGTAAAAATCGTGACTAGCGGTTCGGTCCTCGGATTCCTAGAAATCCGAACCGAACCGGACCGCGAGCACCCCTAGTTCATGTTGTATTGTTGTGTACTCGTACTTGTTTTCTTCACTTTTCTTCTTTTATTTTCCTTGTCATCAGCTCCAGAACTAGTACAAGTATTTTCTCTCCCTCTCTCTCTCTCTCTCTCTCTCTCTGCGCGTTGAGGGAATGGCACTCGCGCCGGCTGATAACAAACCCCTTCTTCTTCTCCTCCTCCTGTTTTCAGTAACCTGCAGCTACGGTAATCAAAACCAGCAATTCTTCAATTCCTGTGGAGACATGATCAACATCTCCTTCCCTTTCCGTTTACAAGGCGACCCATCCTACACCTGTAACGACAACAACTACACTCTTGTCTGTGACGGAAACAATCGCACAGTCCTTAACCTCCCCTCCGGAAAATACTACGTGCAATCAATCAATTACACAGACTACTTAATCCGTCTCGTCGACGTAGGAATCCAAACCAACGATATTTGCTCCCCTTTCCATCTCTTCTCTTCAACCTTTCTCTATTTCTCGCTTTTCGCCAATTGGGGTGAAGGACGACAACTTTATTGGGGTGAAGGACAACAACTTTATTATATCAGATCGGCTGAGAGAGGGGTCGTGTTCCTCCGTTGTGTAAACCCGGTCCACTCTCCTATTCACATTAACACGACTGGTTATTGTAACAGTACCAGAGGCGATCCGGGAAATTATGGGAATTATTCGTATGCAGTGGCGGCCGGAGATATTAGTGTTTTGGATGTCCCCGATTCGTGCCTTTTGGAGGCGTTTTACCCTTCTTCGTCACAGTTGATCAGACAAAGGGGATCGAATTTATCGTCGTTGGATTTCATTAAGGAGTTGGAGTACGGATTTGAAGTTTATTGGGGGGGGTCGATCAGAGGCTGCGACGAATGCAGGGAAAGGGCTTTCTGCTTCCGGAATTCTTCTGTTACTGCCCTGTGCAGCAATTGCATCGACTCTAAATATGGAAAATGTGAGATCTTCTGATCTATTACTCTATGTATTACCAAATCTCTTGGTTATGGAGACAAGATTTAGTTTTTGTAAATTACGGTGTAGTTAGCTTGTGATTTTTCTTCCGCTAACATAATATTTTTTCATCCAAAAAATGCACACAACTTGTGGGCATATATAAATTCACTGTAAATATTCGTCCTCTGTTGATTTTGAATTTTGTGGAACGTACGAGTTGTAGACTGAATATATAGTATTGGAGAGGAAACATTTTGTGAGGGGTATTGAGAGTTCATATGATACAATGTTCCACTCTCTCTTTTCGCTTACATCCCTTCTCGAATGTGTTTTTGTTAGCATCGAAGCGCGCGCGCACACACGATTCATGAGTATAAAATAGTAAAATAATCGACATAATAATATACGTGGTTCCCAAAGTTGGATACGTTCACGAGAACGAGAGAGAACAGTCTTTTTATTGATGATTACTGTACACAGGATTTTACAATAGAGAATATTTATACCTCATCTAATCCTATCCTTATAACACCGTTCCGTTCCACTTCGTTGTGCTCCGTTCCACTCTACTACGTTCACAACTGATCTTTATTATAGAACTTCTCGGTACCTCTCATAATATAAGCCAGAAGCTCTAGCAGTTTCCTTCAGATGCATGAATCTTTTGGAAACAAATGATGGAGTAACTTCTTAGCTTTGTCTCTTACTGTACAAGATATTCGAAGTGATTTTATGTCCAGTTGCTTTTAAGTTTTGTCATCGCTTCCCAATGTGCGTGAACTAACCCTTTTTTTTTTATCAGGCATTGGCTTCCCTAATTCTGCTAGCATGTTTTGCTTTAAAAAAAATGGTACGTTTCTTCTAGTTTTAGATGCAATTTTCATCACCTCTTTCTTTTTTTCCTTAACTTCCTTCGTCACTTTCTCTAAATCTTGATATCTGTTTTTTCACAGCTGTTAAAATATTTGTTGAGTTCTGTACGGCGCTCTTCATCGTAGGTAAGATCTTATACTTCCTATGAGCCTATTTTTGGTGAACCATCGTAAAGACATCTTTTAATATACTGAGAAATGACCCAGAATAATAAACCAAAAGCATAGAGTACATGAAGGACCAAATGCAACTTGACAGACAAATATGTACTTATACTTATATATATATATAGAGAGAGAGAGAGAGAGAGAGAGAGAGAGAGAGAGAGAGAGAGAGAGAGAGAGAGAGAGAGAGAATAAATGTTTCTATCTTCCGTTGTACCCAATAAAGAAAGGAAGAAAGAATATATGTTTTAGCATAATACTCCATCCGTCCCGATTTGTTTATCTACTTTTTGACTTTAACTTGTCTCAAATTGTTTGTCTAACTAGAAGTTGACAAGAAAAATTGTCCTCAATGCCCTTTCACTTTTTTCAAAATTCATGTATTGGGAAATGTGGACTCTCATTAATTGCCCAAAAGTAAGGGTATTTTTGGAAACCCAAAATATTTTGAGTGTAATCATTTTGCTTTCTTAATAAGTTTAGAATTTTAAGATTGGACAAATAAATTGGGACGGAAAAAGTATGTTGAAGCAAGATTACATGCAAATAAGATAATTCTGGAAAGTAAAGTTTTGATTTTGTTGCGTTATTTTCTTTGACTGCATTACACAGGATGGATCGCTGTTGCAGTCGTTGCAGCAAGGCTTCTGTTTGTACCATGTGTGTTTGGGTTTTTAATCTATAAGTTCAGCATAAGACATGCATCCACGTTTGATAGCATAGAAGGTTTCTTGCATAGTCAGAATCACCTTGTGCCTATTAGGTACTCCTACTCGGACATCAAGAAGATGACAAATGGTTTTAGGGACAAGTTAGGGGAAGGAGGCTATGGTTCTGTATACAAAGGGAAGCTCAGAAGTGGCCCTTTCGTAGCAATTAAAATGCTAAGCAATCTGAAAGCTAATGGACAAGACTTCATCAACGAAGTTGCAACCATTGGAAGGATTCATCATGTCAATGTTGTTGAGCTAATTGGATATTGCGCCGAGAGATCTAAGCGTGCTCTTGTGTATGACTTCATGCCTAATGGGTCTCTAGAGAAGTACATCTCTTCTCCAGAAGGAAAATTGTCTTTAAATTGTAAGCAAATGTATGAGATTTCTCTCGGAGTGGCTCGTGGTCTTGGATATTTGCATCAGGGTTGTGACATGCAGATCTTGCATTTTGATATAAAGCCTCATAACATTCTTCTTGACGAGAATTTCACTCCAAAAGTTTCAGATTTTGGGCTTGCAAAATTGTATCCAACAGATGAGAGCACTGTGAGTGTGACTGCAGCAAGAGGAACCTTGGGCTATATGGCTCCAGAGTTTTTCTACCAAAACATTGGAGGTGTTTCCCATAAAGCTGACATTTATAGTTTCGGAATGTTGTTGATGGAAATGGCAGGCAGGAGAAGAAATTGGAATTCATCAGCTAATTCAAGCCAAATTTTCTTCCCTTCATGGGTTTATGATCAATTCGCGGAAGGAAAGAACGTACAAATCGAAGAGACCACCGAGGAGGAGAGTAAGATGATAAACAAGATGATGTTAGTGGCGTTATGGTGTATACAAATGAGGCCTAGTGACCGTCCTTCGGTGAACAAAGTTGTTGAGATGCTTGAAGGAAATATAGAATTGCTTCACACGCCTCCAAAGCCTTTTCTGTATTCACAAGGTATGCAGACCGAGGATAATGGAATGAATGAAAGGTCGTCCAATTTGTCAGGTGCTTGTATGGATTCTCTCACCCGTAATATAAGTGGCGGACGCTAAATTTTCAAGACCAAACATCCTGTATTTACAAATAATAATGTTGGTTCCATATGATTTCGATTTGATGTTTTTAAAAGACAACACTTCATGTATAAGTTGCTTTTCTTCGTGGATTAAACTTCATATCTAGGCAATTGCTTAGAAGACTGTGACTTGGTTTTAGATCTGACTGATAAGCACCTAAGATTGCAAATGCTTGGGTGCTTAAATCCTTCTAAATTGACGGTTCTATGTCTTTTTGTTCATTAATTTCAACTGTTTGCACGTAAGGTGTTCTGTCGAGTGTTTCAGGTCATTCGTGCTAATAAGGCGGTTTTGTACGCCAATGGTTACGTCGGAACCTATCCAAGACCTCAAGGTCCGCCGGCACGCACTTTAACAATGGACGGTCTTTGAAGTAAAAGAATGAAAGCGCCTTGAGTCCCTTGGTGGTCGAGTTGGCTAGAATGAGCCAAAGCACGCCAGGCGAGCCAAACGCTCAACGATGATCATCGAAGTCGAAGGGGCACTCGAGGGTTCATGGAGAGAGTCCCCCGTCAAGTTTAGAGCCATGAGACGAGGTGCTACTTGAAGTCCAAGAGGCGACGAGGAATTCAAGGCAGTCCAGAAGGCTGGTTCATGATTTCTGCAGAAGAAGTTATCGATAACTCAAGAAATGTTATCGATAACATTCTCCTTCCGTTTGCCCAGCCTACCAGAAACCCTTTTGTTATCGATAACTTTGGTGAAGTAATCGATACCCTTGCGCTATCTTTGGCCAGAATTTGTCCAGAGGCAAGGAGAGCGATAACATTTGGTCAAGGTTATCGATAACGTTTTGTATTGGGTGGCCATTTTAGCATTGTTATCGATAACAATTTCAATGTTATCGATAACATTCTGTCCGGGAAGATATTTTTCTTGCTTTTTCAGACTTTCCACTTTTGGAAACTTTCTTTTAATAGGCTACTTTATGGGGTTTTTCCTGGCTTTTGAGGAGAGAGAAAGTCACTTGTGTATATATAGGTCCACCTCTCTCCCTCTTTTGTATCTAGCCCATTACGTAATTAGGTTTTTCCCCATTAAAGCTCTTTAAGCCTTTGCAAGTGTAATTTCCATTTAACTCAAGTAAGTTCTTTGTGTTCTTCCTTTTCTCGTTTATTAAAGTTGATCGTGTGGTTTGGATCTTTATTAATCTCAAGTTTATTTCCGTTTCCTTCGGTTAAAAATGTTGGTTAAATTTAGCACTTCTTCTAGTCGTCCAAATATGCGTGAGTAGTCGATTAGGCTTGGCTTTGGGGTGATTAAGGCCCCGAGATTTACGTTTATCTTGTCTTTCTCAACTCTCGACTTAAAGTTTGATAAGGAAAATGAGTATTGTTCGGCCTTTATGTAACAAAACTAATCGATGTTAATCTCTGGTGATCATGTGCTCGCTCACATGGTTCCGTGAGCGATATCTCGGTTTGTGTTTGCCAAAAGAATGAAAGAACTCACTCATTTTCCATGTCACACTTCAAGTCTAACTATTTTCACCGCTAAATCTTCCGGTTGATAGCCTAAGCCGTGCGATTCAATCGAGTTTTCCTTGAGAAAGTTTGGATAGCTTAAATCCCGGGCGTTAGTCATTCCAACGCCTTGCCGCTTGTCTTAATCTAGTAAAAACTCATTTTCTAGTCATTTTCATAAGAGCATTTTCCGCCTTTCAAAGGAAAACCAAAAGTTGGCCGTCTTAACGCCGCAAACCTTTACACCTAAAAATCCTGGCAAGCTATAAGGAATTATCTCTGTGGGTACGATCCCGGACTTTTCGGTATTTATGCTGACAACGGCCTAGCCCTACGCTCGGGGTAAAACGACCCGTTTCAACGGTTAGGTTTGGACGAAGCACTGACAAGGGGAACACTGACGTTGTCTATGTTAAGTTGTTCAAGAAGAGGAAATCTTCTTTACGGTTGTTCCGTAAAAAAGAAGTTACGGAGCTCAATCGCGACCGTTTAAAGTATTTTTGAACGATCCGGATTGAAAACCAATTATCGGTAATAATTGATTGTGATTAACTTTTCCCTGAAAAAGTTACATGAAAATCTGAACCGTCTAAAACCGAAAAGAACGAGCGAGATTGAACAATTCCATGAACAAGATGTTCACGGAGGCTTCATGAAAAAGACACTCTCGTTCAAGAATTAATTCACTGTTTATGTTAATGGGGTCGAGATTTGTCTCGTAGACTAACTAATCTAGTGTTTACACCATTTACTTCGACTAGAAATCTGTGAAATTAATCCTGATATATTATTAAGATCAAATTTTCTGAAGTCATGAAACCCTAGAGGTTTTTTTTTTGGTTTTACCCTGTCAAATTCTAGACTATTCCCATGTCAAGAAAAAGACTAGAAGGGATACTCGTCTGCTTTTTCACAGCTACTTAATTAACAATTAGAGGTTGAGCACACGTGATGCGTTTACAAGTCGAATTTATATCAACCATAATGTCGTGTCTTTTCTAAACAAATAAACAACATTAAATAAATCACTTCAAATAAACTGTTTATAAGTACGATATCGCAAAAAAATTCACCTAGAAATTAAAACTCAATGTCAAGAAGTGTCAATTTCACTTCAACTGGTGAATATGAGATACTAGTATGCACCTACAAGATGAACGTTACATATTACAACAATAAACGTACAATGTGACCCACAAAGCCACAATGACGGTTGTGAAAATCCCACGATTTCTACCGCCGTAAGACAGAATTTGATGTCTTGAGGAAAACATGGGGTGCAGCAGTTGGGGTGGGGCTTTGGGCTCGTGGGAGTTATTTTACATTTTTCCCCACAGTTAATTAATGTCCCCATAAAAATAATGGCAACTTAAATAATAGTTTTCGGGTTCAACTCTTTCTAAATTTTCATCCGACACTTTTTGAATGGTTATGTTTTCATTTTTTTAAATGGTGAATTACCTATATTACCATTTTAATAAGATATTCATATGTAAATTTATATTTCTTTCCTAAATTAGTGAAATTATACTTACCTAAAATCATGGGTTGATTAATGGATAGCAATTTTCAAAATTTAATGAGCTTTTTGGTTTCTCGTGGGAGGTTTCAAGCTCTTTGGTTTTTCCTCTGTTAATGAGCTTTCAATCGGAGAGTGCTATAAAATCACTTTTGTTATAGCCATGGGAGATACGGAAAAATCCTCTACAAACTTGTTGGTCTTAGACTGTGGATACTGGTGTATAACTCTAATAGTATACACACCGTCGGGCTGGATTCGTGGAAGACAGTGAAGCAAGTTCTTAACGAGGAAGAACGCCTTTGCCGATCGGATGTCACTACTGTAAGGTAACCCGAAATTGAACTTCCGCTGAGTCAATTTCTAACGGAAACTCCTCAAGCTGAGAATAAGTAGGAGGACAGTTTCATCCATGACTTCATCCGTTTTTAGCTGAGAATAAGGAGGAGGACCTCAAGTTTTACTTTTTCACGTATCCCTTGTTATTGGGTTGTAATACCACGTCAGCACGATGACGTGGTGTCACCGTTGTAACCAAAATTTACTCAAACCAAACCCATGACTTCCCACAAGGCTTGGGGCAACTATTAACTTCTTCACAACCTTGAATTACGTTTTCTCATTATGTTTTCAAGATCTTTTGTGGGTATGCAAATTTCCTTTTAACTTTCTCTGATTTGAGCGTGCAAATGAAAGGTCAAATTAAGTGGATTGAGGTCGCCAAAACTTTCCCTTAACTTCTTCACATTTCCCACAAACCCCTTGGGGTCATTTCAAAAATCTCCGGTTTAAAAAAACATCTGCATAGATGGAAATAACAGAGAGAAATGGAGTAAAACATTTCTTTTCCTGCGTTTGAATCTGCCGAGATTTAGACTAAATTTAAGTATTTCTTCCGATCTGAGAAAGATAAAATAAAACCCGTCTAAACAAAAACTCAAATGAAAACAGAAAATTAGAAACTTAGAAAGAGAAAATAGAGATTGTAAAAGATGGAGTGGGGAACGAGTACTGTACACAAGTACGTACGATATGCACCTGTATAACTAAACCATTGGAGAGGCATAACGAAATCATTGAGAAGCGTAACATTTTACCAAAAGATCAAAAACAAAAATAAACCCCAAGTCAGAGTGAATAATCAGGATATTGCAAGTCTAAGTAGACTTTAAAGATCAAAATAGATACTTTTAGAAGTTGTGGAAGAAGGATTTGGATTTACCTTTGAAAATTACAATGTAATCTTGAGGAAATAGTTGGTACGTTTTTTTTTTTTGGACATGAATTGGTACGTTCATGGTTGACAATATCATAGATAATTATCTATGGTGATAGATGCTAATTTTTTTGGAATTTGAAACTAAAAGATTAACATGTTGGATCTTTACTGTTCGGTTTGAGTTTTGAAAGAGGCTTTTTAGAATAATGAGTGGAGAAAGATAGATAGAAAATTTATTAAAACCATGTCTAAAAATTTTAAAACCCCAAACGAACAAGGCCATTTGGATATGTTATGGATAAGAAGGAACCTTAGCAACGAAAGGTGATCTGGATCCAATCATCAATAGAGTAATTATTTACTAAATCTTATAAATTTCAAATAACATTCTTCAAAAGAAAAAAATTGAATTGATTTGTTAGGAGTGTGTAGATGGATAGTGTCCTAGCCAATCCATCCATTGGGTGTTTTGTAAAATAAAATTGATTTTTTTTATCTTTATTCAAAAAAAATTACATTTGTTAATTTCATATTAAATTTTTGTAAATTATTGATTTGTTTCAACGAGAGAAATTGAAAAAGTAAAAAAATATTATCCAAATTTAAAAGTTTTGGAATAAAAACAAAAATTAGTCAAAAAATCAGAATTTTTTGCTTTTTTCATCAAAATAAGTCAATAATTCACAAAAAGTTAATGCAAAATTAAAAAGCATAAAAAAATTGAATAAAAAATTAAAAAAGGCCAAAATTTAGCCCCTAAATTGTGTCTCCCTTAGCCCGAAAAATACTAGATACCTCCGATGGCGTCTTTGCCCTACGCTGACGTGGATTCCAGCCTCAGAGCGTTGGCCGGCCGTGCCGAGGGTTTCGGCCGCTTCGCCGTCGGCGGCCTCCACGGATCCCTCTACTCGGTCACCACCTTGGCCGGTTCTTTCTTCTTTCCCCCCTTTTCTCGATTCTTTATAATATGTGCTTCATTTGTTGAATGTCAATCTTGTATTTCCTCGTTATGCGATTCGATTATATTCATACTTGTTCTATAATTGAATAGATAGATTGACTTGGAAATGTAAGTGGATGTTGAATTGAGCTAAAACTAGGGCTGCAAACGAGCCGAATCAAGCCAAGTTTTAGAATGTCCAGGTTCCTTTATTGAGTTTTTAAGCGAACTTGAGCCAAGCCCAAGTTGAATGAAAAATTGACGAGCCGAGCTTCCTAGGTTTGAGTCGAACTAGAACTTGTTAATGAGCCTAAAATTAAGGTTCAGGTTTGGTTCATTTAGTACCCGAATCAAACTCAAACGAGCCTTTATCGAGTCAAGCCTCGAATAGTACATAAACCAAAAAAAGTGCTATCTTGTTATGATTTTTACGTTTAAAGAATAGCATCTGATGGGTTCTTTGATTTGCTAGGATATGCCCTTTGATTTATGTGAGAATTTCTTGCTTTTTCTGCTAATGAAATCATAGTATTACCTGAAAATACAAGTGGATATTCCTTGTGAATGAAGAATTGCATTAAGATCATTTCTTTTGTACATGGGCTGCATCCCTTTGACGCCTTTCCAATAAATTTATTGCTTATCGGCTTATCGCAAAAAGTTATGTTCACCAGGTCCAGAAATAGAAGAACTTGGAAATTCTTGTACCAAACTACCAAAACAAAGTTGACTGCCATTAACTTACCTTGAAACAGAAAAGGTAGAGCTTTGTCACAGTTGTATGTTCCTTCTATATCTCAACAAAAATGCAGTGACTCTTAAGTTTATCTGGAGTACAAATCCCTTATACCCAAAAATGTGAACACCGGTGGTTCGGTGTATTTTCGGCCATTGGGGCACATGAAAATTTTCACATCTCTCACTATTGATCGAATGGCCAAATGCACCATAACACCATATGGCTAGGTTAATGAAATTTCGAAAACCATGATTTTAGGCCCGAATGTTTGAGAACCAAATAACCGCCTAAGTCATTGGGAAAGAGTAGCTCGAGACTTAACCGAACAATTACTCACACATAGCAAAAAGACTAGAAATCATGCTAGGAAAGATAAGCATGTTTAACCGACGAAAATAGAAATAAACTTGAAATTAGAGAAGATCTAAACCGCAGCTACAACATTAATGCTTGAGAATTAAACAAACAACTAATACTTACAAGTGTTCTTGAAGGAAATGAACTTAAAAGCTTAGAGAGAGAACTAAAGCTAGAACATGAAGTAGATCCTTGTAAAGTGAGAGAGAAATGAGTATTTATACAAAGCAACTCATCCTCTGCCAAAATATCCTCAAAACACCTCCAAAAGTAGAAACTTGCAACTAATGGAAAGTCTGAAAAAGCAGGAAATATCTGCAGGAGACAAAAGTTATCGATACCATAGGTTAAGGTATCGATAACATCCTTCAATCTCTTCCTCGGAGAAAAGAGTAATCGGTAACATTAGAGTATTATTATCGATACCCTCGGGTTTGGAAAGCTTCGGGGCCAAAATGGAGCAAATGGTATCGATACCATCTTGGAAGTTATCGATAACATTGGCAGGAAATGCATATTTCAGGTTGAGATTTCAGCTTCAGCAAACAGCTCCTAGTAACTTTACAGCTTCTCAGCATTTTATTTTCATTCTCTAAACTCAAGTAAAGACTACATTTTAAACCTTTATTTTACCTTTTCTTTACTTTAATTTATTTAATGAAAATAAGAAAGTACCCCCCATTTGACAACAATAGCATTACCAAAGTTTCAAGATTTTAATTATATCAAAATGTCAACCCTCCATTTTTAGTGTAAAATGGAAAACTGCACGTTTCTCTAGAGAAAATGGCTTAAAACATGACTTTTCTTTTCAAATAAAACCTTGCAACTTTGTAGTTACTCTTAGAAAAATTTAAGGATCAATTACCGCCATTTTTAATCTTGAAAGTTGATACTTTTTCAGAAAATCATTTTTCCATACTTGGACAGATTTTAAGGGGTCGACAGGGTCTTCGGGTACTTGAAAGCACTTAGGCCATGCATGGCGTTGAAATGCGCCTTATTTGCACGTTTTACCTGAAAATACTAAAAACACACCTTACGTGCAATATCGCTATAAAAGTTAAATAAACGCAAGTTAAAACAACATAAAACGGGACTAGTTGCACCAAATATCTACAATATTGGGTGCTCATCACAACACTCGTCACATATCAATCTCACCGCCTTGATCCAACAATTTGCCCCGCCTGCAATACCACAGACCGAACGGCTCTACGGCTGTTAGGGCGTTGGGCCGCTTGGCTGACGAAGGAGGTACAGAACCCGCCGTGCGGCCTACTACACGAAGCTGGCATTGGAAAACTGCATTCGGGAACTACCAGTCTACCTAGCTCGATAAATAACCGAAAACAGATAGTATTAAAATCTTTCATTGTTAACAGAATGACTTTACCAAATTAGAAAGGACTAGAGGCCGGGACACATGCGATGCGTGTGCAAGTTGGATTTGGATCAAATTTGTGAAAATTCGATCAAACCTTAAACGGGAGCTATTGTGCAAATTTTGACAAAATCTAACTTGCATATGTATCGCGTGTGTCCCGGCCTCTAATTTTAGATTTAATCGTGAGTCTCTCTTTTTTTTTTTAAATCTTCAATACATGCCTCTGTTGAATGCCGATTTTTTTGGTTGGGAGTTAATGCCCTCTTTTTTTTTTTTTTTGGCGTTGCCTTGCTACCGTAAGTAGGCCTATCAATAGGCCGAATCCGATTCGGATCCGACAAGACCCAAATCCGATAAGACTCGAATCCGATAGTGGCAATTCGGATCCGAAATTAAAATTCGGATCCGATCCGAAAACTTTTTTACTTCAAAAAATTTTAGCAAAAAAGATTATATTTTTCAAAAAAAAAAAAATTTCCCCGAAAAAAATTAAAATAATTTAAAATAAAAAATAAAAAATAAAAATACAACTTCTTAAACTTTTTTTCCAAAATAAAAATTTTAATTTTTTTTAAAAAAATTTTAAAAATTAAAAAAAATAAAGTTCGGATCCGGATTGATAACGGATTTAATCCGATCCGATCTGAATCCGTATTTGGATTCTGGATTTAGATTATCGGATCGATGTTTTGGATTCGGATTGGATCCGGTCCATTGACAGGCCTAACCGCAAGTATGACTGTTTCCTCACTCACAGAAGAAAGTGATTGGTGATTCAAATTGTGCATATAAGCATATATAAAGTGTATATAAAAGAGTAGGAACTAAATTTTTTCTCTTGTTATCCCGTGGATCGAACGAATGTACCATTAGACATAAGAGCGCATGTATCCGTCCGGCCAATTATCTAACGGCAACAAAACTGTGAAATTCTGAAAGCAAAGTTTTTAGAACTACATCTTCAGGTTACATGATGCCAAAAAAATTAACGAAGGGAATTGATTTTCGCGCTCCACTTTTTACTGATGGCGCTCCACTTTTCGAAACACTTTCTGAAAAAAAAAAAAAATTTTGTTGGGTCGTTTGAGACAGTCTAACATATGATGAATTGATGATTGGAAGTTGAAACTCATTTACTGAGATGTAAATGTTGACAAACTTTGTACTAACGATTTTGAGTCTTTGTCACATGATAAGTTAAGGAACCTTGCAAGTAGAGTAGAGTGCAGTTGGTGTCTCATTTATATTTTCATGCACATGGGCAGGGTTCAATTTCCGTAAGCACCAAAATCTCCTAAGATAGAGTAGATTAGATTTAACGAATGACTAAAAAAAAAAGGTTAAAGGGACCTTTTTACGGCGGCTTGAAGAAGAAATGAGCTGATCCCTTTTGAGTTCTGTTGCTTTGAAGTTTCTATATTCACGCCAAGAGAAGATCGAAAGATGGGTTGTCACCTCTATTGCCCTTTTATGATGGGGAAAAAAATCTTTTTTTTTTTTTTTAACGGCAAAAATCAGTTTTTCTTTTCTTATTAGATCACGAAAGAACAGATTGCTTGATATGGGTTTTGGGATGGTTTCGGAATAATATTAAGTGGGAATAAATAAACAAAAATATGGAAATAATAAGTGGGCTGATTGACGGAGACATGTTTCGCTGCTCGACCATTTCGAAAATTTCATAGGTGGAGAAATCTGCAAATGAAAATTGGAGGGAAACTTGAAATTATTTAAAAGCGGAGATGAAAACATAACTGTTCAAAATGATCAGAATGAATACTTATATGGGATGAGATTCGAGGATAGATATTTAAAAACTCCTAAAACCTATGCTGGGAAAAAATTGTCTTGAGACCCCAAGACAACAAATCTCTCTAAAAAAAGAGTAGTAAAAGTAGACGCGCGCATCTCTTGGCTTCATATTTATTGAGTATCGACTGATGTGGACATATGGTGATGCTGGGCATCTTATGAACTACAGAATAATCGTGCAACAAAGATAAACACAAACCGTATAGGTTTAGATAAACGCTTTTCATTCAATAATAATGAAAAATTGCTTAGCCCTAAGGCTTACAACTTATTATATTGGCAGAATACCCTAACCCTAGTAGAAAAATGAAAAATTACCAATTTCGGAAAAAATCAAAATTATTACAAATTCAAAAAATTGAGAAAAAAAAAAGACCTCTCCAAAAAGAACGGATTGTAACGGAGTTTCCAAGTAAAAGTTATAAGTAAAACAAATATTTTCTAAAACAGCAAAATAGCCCTTTCGGAGGCCTAAACGGCCGTAAACGGCTAGAAAACACACGGCACATGGCCAGAAGGCTGTGTCTTGACTGTTTCGGATCGAACACAGGTGGGCCCGACTTGTGATTCCATCGTCGCATGATTACGGTTTTGCCACTCTAGGTTTAAAATGCCTAAAGTGGTACTCTTCTTCTATGGCAACTGCATCATATGGTTTACGGCCTTGTTTTCACCATTTTTTTTTCTCTCCACAACTTACTAGCAGTAAATCTGTGCTATATTTTTTTTAAATGGCAAATATTATTAAACCCGTGCTATGTTACGAGATTTTTTAAATATTTCCAGTTTCATTCTCTGAATTCTCATTTTCCTCCATTGTAGGAGAATTCTGGATGTCCTCTGCGAAATAAAATACCAGAAATCAACGAGTTGGTATACCAGAATACTTTAACTACTTTAGTTTCTGGGTGTGCTCACTGGAGAGTCATCTCCCCTGGCATGACATGAACATTGCCATTGAGGCAAGAGCCACAATTCGGAAAATCAGGTTTCGCTGTGAGGCAACTGAATATACGAAGTGCATGGAATATGCAAATTGAAAGGGAGTGGTAACAATTGAGGTTTTGAAGCTGTTGTGGGGATCGGAGCAGCTGTTTGGGTCTTTGATGTGAAGCGATTGGGTTTCGTAATTAATGTTGGTGACTAGAACTTTGACGGAATAGGGGAGGTTGAGGAGACTGGCAGTTGTTTTTGGAGAGCAAGATAGATCGAACCCGGGGTAGCTGCAGTGAGGTGGGTGGTTGTCGACCTTGGTCGGAGCAACTTGTTAGGGTGCAATCGTCTTGTTTGGGATGTTTTTTGCGAGAAAGACGGTGTCTTCCTAAGTCCAATGACATGCCCGATATTCTTGTCCGCGCACAGGCCCAAGGAAATGCTGAGGAGCAAACCCGAATGTAGGCATTGCTTCCGCGCCGATCGCATCGAAGCCGTTTTCGCTCGAATGCTTCTTGTTCAGTTTGTAGGAACTCTCTCGATCGTTCTCCGCGGGCTCATGCGGTGTAGATTTTGGTTTTTGATTTTTGAAAATTTCTTTTTGTCTTTATGTTAAATCTAATTAGATTTTCTAATGATTTGAATATTTCGTTCTGTTTGACCATTATATCAGCAATATTTCCACCAAATTTCCAAACAGCTACTACCACAAGCGTTAATCTGCACCAATCTTTGTTTTGTTATGGTACAAAGGCCCCGTTTGATAATAGTGATAGATGGATGGGATTCGTAAGAAGATGGGATTAAGATTGAGATTGGTAATGAGATGAGATTATTAATGAGAAGGGACTGATAATGAGTATATTTGTTTGGGATGTGATTAGATGATGAGATTATTAATATCATGTTTGTTTAAGATGTGATTAGATGATGAGATTGGATTGATAGAAGAAATTGGTAATGAGAAGAGATTGGTAATGAGAAGGGGTTGGAATTGGACTATGAATACCAAGTTCCACGGGGTATTGCAAATACCCACTATGGGCCGGATTGTTAATCCATGGGCAGA